>SKCR01004391.1:0-102761 GCA_019454045.1 Zanthoxylum bungeanum
CCTAAAGAACGACAACGAGTATTGCAATTGCATCGTGCACATTTGTAACAAACACCCATTTGTTTAGTTCTCGTTTCTTTGCAAGTGCTTCTTCCAAAACCAGGCAGATGTGAAATAAAAGATCAGAAGACTCACCTGCCAATCGAACTCGTGCTTCAATACCCAACGAATATCATTGGGCACACCATGGATCGTCAGTAATCTCATTCGTTCAAGCGAGCTTTGTAAACTTTCAATAGAGATTTTTGTGGGAGAGAAGGAAATTGCTTGTGAAGATTTGCGAGAGCTTCTCCATCTTGAAATGACTTAATCTGCAAAAACTAAACACACAAAATTAAATCACACCAAATCACATTATATACAAAAATTGCATGGGTTGCCTCCCTGCGAGCGCTAAGTTTAAAGTCGTCAGCTAGACGTGACTTCTCAAACGTTTATGCTGGATCTGAAAGTGTGACACTTTTTTTTGTCGTCCAAATGATTCTCCCCAGTAGTGCTTGACACGCTGACTGTTAACCTTGAATGTGTTGTTGGTATTGGGATCCAGTAACTCAACAGCTCCATATGGTAAAACCGAGTGATCACAAATGGTCCAGACCACCTAGATTTCAACTTTCCAGGGAAAAGTTTTAACCTCGAGTTGTACAAACAACACTGCTGCCTTGGTTCCAACTGTCTGTGTACTATTTTCGGTCATGCCATTTCTTTGTCTTTTCCTTGTATAAATTGGCATTGTCATAAGCCTGTAGGCGAAATTCTTCCAATTCGTTGAGTTGGTGAAGTCTTTTCTCTCCTGCAGCTTGTGAGTCAAGATTCAACTCTTCAGTGCCCAGTACGCCTTGTGTTCAAGCTCAACTGGCAGATGCATCATGCTTTCCCAAACACCAATCAGTATGGTGACATACCAATGGGTGTCTTGTAAGCTGTTCGGTAGGCCCATAATGCATCATCTAGTTTTGTTGACCAGTCCCTCCTTGTTGATCCAACGGTTCTTTCTAGG
The DNA here is from genome assembly GCA_019454045.1 of Zanthoxylum bungeanum. Lineage (NCBI taxonomy): Eukaryota > Viridiplantae > Streptophyta > Magnoliopsida > Sapindales > Rutaceae > Zanthoxylum > Zanthoxylum bungeanum. The sequence continues at coordinate 1,001 of SKCR01004391.1, forward strand.
ATTCTTTTGATTCCCTGTTTGAAATCTCAACCTGTCCATTTGACTGTGGATGGTAAGTTGTGGCAACTTTGTGAGTAACTCCGTATTGGATAGGAGTGCATCGAAAGTATTGTTGCAGAGAAATGGTGAGCCACCATCGACTATGATACGATTCCATATTTCTCGAGGTGTCGAATCGAGTGAAAATGTTCTTTTTCAGGAATTTGATCACAACTTTTGAGTCATTGGATGGCAGTGCAATTGCTTCAACCCATTTGGAGACGTAGTCTACAGCAACCAGGATGTACAAGTTTCCAAATGATGGAACAAAGGGTCCCATGAAATCAATACCCCATACATCAAATATTTCCACTTCTAGAATGTTTTGCAATGGTCCTTCGTTTCTCTCTGGAAATATTCCCCGTTCTCTGGCACCTGTCACATTGAAAAGCAAAAAGATAAGCATCTTTAAAAAGTGTGGGCCAGAATAAACCTGATTGAAGGACTTTGGCTGCATGTTTTGTTTCCGCTGAAGTGTCGCCGTATGGTGATGAATGACAGTGTTGCAAAACACTGTTGATTTCCTCCTGTGGAAAGCACCGTCTTAATAATTGATCAGCACATCGTTTAAACAGGTATGGTTCATCCCAGACATATGCTTGACTTCTTTGAAGAACTTCTTCCGTTCCTGAGTTGTCCATCCAACGGCCATTTTCCTGACACAATGTAATTGACATAGTCAGATACCAAGGGGCTTCCTGTTGTTTATGGAAAATAGTTGTTCATCTGGAAAAGTTTCTTTGATTGATGGATCTTTGTCAGCTGTTTCTCCATTCTCGAGCCTGATAGATGATCTGCCACCTAATTTTCTGTTCCTTTCCTGTCTCGAATCTCCACGTCGAATTCTTGCAAAAGAAGTATCCAACGGATCAATCTGGGTTTGGCATCTTTCTTTGTGATCAGATATTTGATTGCTGAATGATCTGTGTAGACCACCACTTTGGGACCCAACAGATAGGAGCGAAATTTTTCAAAAGATTACACAACTGCTAGCAACTCCTTTTCAGTGGTTGTATAGTTGAGTTGAGCTTCATTCAGAGTTCTGCTGGAGTAGTAAATGGTGTGGAAAATCTTTGCTTTGCGTTGTCCCAAAACTGCACCTACAGCAAAATCACTAGCATCACACATTACCTCGAATGGAAGGGTCCAATCTGGTGCTACAATGATGGGGGCAGAAATCAGCTTCTGTTTTAAGATTTCAAAAGCTTCCTGGCATTCCTTGGTGAAGTTGAAAGGCACATCCTTTTCCAGAAGATTGCAAAGAGGTTTAGCAATCTTGGAAAAGTCTTTGATAAATCTTCTGTAAAAAACCTGCATGTCCAAGAAAACTCCGAATCCCTTTGACAGATGTTGGTGGAGGTAGTTTCTCAATTGTCTCTATCTTTGTTGTCTACCTCAATCCCTTTTTGTGAGATTCGGTGTCCAAGAACAATGCCTTCCTGCACCATGAAATGACATTTCTCCCAGTTGAGTACCAAGTTTGTATCTTCGTACCTTTGTAATATCTGTTCCAAATTTTGCAAACAATGGTCAAAAGAATCTCAAACACAGAAAAATCATCCATAAAAACCTCCATACTCTGCTCCAGCATGTCTGAGAAGATGGCCATCATGCAACGCTGAAATGTAGCATGAGCATTACATAATCCAAATGGCATCATGCGGAAAGCAAAAGTACCATAGGGACATGCAAAGGTAGTTTTTCTGTCTTCTGGTCTTCTGGTGCGATGGCAATCTGATTGTACCCTGAATATCCATCCAGAAAGCAATAGAACTCATGTCCTGCCAGCCTGTCTAACATCTGGTCAATAAATGGCAGTGGAAAATGGTCTTCCTCGTGGCTTTGTTAAGTTTCCTGTAGTCCATGCATACTCTCCATCCAGTCACTGTTCTTATTGGGATCAACTCGTTCTTTTCATTGGTGACCACAGTAATTCCTCCTTTCTTTGGTACACACTGCATAGGACTTACCCAAGTGCTATCTGAGATGGGGTAAATGATGCCAGCATCCAACCATTTGATGATTTCTTTCTTCAAACTTCCTTTCATGATTGGATTGAGTCTCCGTTGATGGTCCACTGTGGGTTTGTATTCATCATTCATCAGAATCTTGTGCATGCAAAATGATAGACTAATACCTCGAATGTCTTCTATAGTCCAGCCAATGGCTTTTTTGTGCTCTCTCGTAAACTCTCAGTAGCTTCTTCTTCCTGATCCAATGTTAGAGAAGAAGAAATAATAACAGGTAATTCAGAAGAGTTTCAGAAATGCATACCTGAGATGGGCTCGAAGTAACTTTAGGTTCCAGTTGTGGTGGTTCTTCAATCGAAGGATTGATTCGATCTTTCTTTGGCAATTCCAAGCTTTCAACTGGTGTTGGTTGCTTTGAATCGGAATGGTTTGTCAAGGTAAGCTGATACATTAACAGGATTTCACATCTACTCGCTGTCAGTCATATTGGTGATGTAACTTCAAGTGTATCCGTGGGATTGGCTCAGTATCCTGAATGATACTTCCAATAACAACAACTCTGAAGCATTCTCTTTTCATTTTCAATCGCTCGGAAAATTTCATAGCTTCGAAAACATTAAATGTCCCTTCTTGTCCTGCACTTTCATGGTTAGTTCTCCTTTTTGCACATCAATTACCAGTTTTACATTAGCCCAAAATGGTCTCCCAAGAATGATAGTATTTCTTTGTCTGTCTTCCTGTCAAGTGATGAATCTGCTGGAAGATGAGTTTGTCACTTTTACAGCCATTTTCGACAACGACTCCTCTCGAAATGCGAGTGGTTCGATCAGCAAGTTGGCAAATACCGAGGTAGCATTGCTTTCTCCAATTTGCAGTTTCCTGTAAATATAAAAATGGCATTTTAAATTAACTCTGGTCACCGTTGTTGGACAAAATGACCCATAGCGTCACTATTTGCACAGATCATGTGTTGTTGTAGCAAATTAACTATGTGACAAGGAAATTGCACTCTCATCATTTGTGATTAGATCACCATAGATATATAAATGAAGAGAGGTCCCTATGATTAGTACCTGGACTGAGAATGATATGAGACAGTATCAGTCCCACGAAGGTTTAATCATTAAATATCCCTAGCCGTAGTATTATCGAGACTGGACATCGATAATGCGGAATAGGCTAGTATTGCACTTGTGCGCGTTGTGAGGGCACAACGGCATAGTTCTCATATATATAAGTATTGGATACTTATGCAAGTGCGATAGGAGGTCGTGTTTCACCGACGGTACGGGAAACAGCTTCGCTCTGGATAGACCCCTCGGAATCCCATTGGTATTATGACTAGGTGTCTATGGGAGGCCGAAATCAAGGTAGGTGTGTATGGTCTTAACCTGAGACTTACATCGCTAATACTTACGAATCGATAAACTTTGGTCTTGGTGGTAGGGGACTTTAAACGGGTTCTGAGTACACCACTTCTGGGTTTATCAGAGAGTCGTAGAGTATTGGGTGTTTGTCAAGATGGAAGTATCACTTCAGTCATTTGGAGATGATGTCACGCAGGATACGGTATTAGTGCTCTTAAGTGCTGCGCGCCATCGGGATATTATGACAAGGTCATGTATATCCGATTATAGAGACTAGTTACCAGACATCCGACATGTGCTTCGTACGGGGCAGACACTTATCCAGCCCCAGCCTAGCACGTGATTATCGATACTGGGCCGATATGCACAATACATTAGTATACTACGCTTGATACAGATCTTAATATTCTTATGGATATGTCCGGAGAATTGGGAGACTTGGTGCTTTGCTAGGAGTCGACCTTGTCTCGTAAATCGGTAGAACGTAGTACTTGGTACGTACGTGATTCGGATACTCCGACGACCGTATTTACTGCCAGATTATCCGGGGATCTCATGGGTCGCTTCCCGATAATCCACCGATGACGCACAACTCGCACTCTTGAATAATCTGGGATTATAAAGAAAGAGAGAGAAATTAATCTAGGATTAATAACGGAGATGTTTTATCCGGGATAAAATGTCGTCTAAAGAGAGAGAACGATTAATTCGGAATTAATCGATGTATTAATATATATTCGATATATTAGACGAAATTAGATTTCGACGCGGAATTAAAATTAGATTTTAATTCGGGCAAACGAGTTAATTTAGAATTAATTCGTTAGCGACGTAAATAATAATTTCGCCAGGCGCAATTATTTATTTAAATTCGATTGAATTAACGTCGCGACGTAAGCTCGGTATTTCGGAAATATCGAACCCGAACGCGTGAGTGCACGTGGGCCCACTTTCATTTGGAACGTGTGGGGCCCACATGACACATGTCATTCTAATGCTTTGCATGTAGATTGTGTACATTGCACTCAATGTCATTGCATGGAGTTTGAGTGTTTTGACACTCTAAGCCATTGCATGTTTTGTGTCATAATTTATATTAATTTAATAAATATTATGGCATAAATATAAATTGATTTTTGGTAAATCATTTTTAATTTAACAACAATTCAATCTCTCTCAAAATTCTCTCTTCTCTCACGCAAAACAGAAGCTTTGCTTCACTGGTTTTGAACCAGTTTGGGCGTGACTTTAGGGAAGCCAAGAGTGGTTTCTCATGGTGAGAAATCAAGTGCTAGCACACTTACAGTCTTGCGAAGGTGGTAGGGAGGTTCGACCATGAGCCGGGATCCATCCGACGAAGCTAGGAGCTTCGTTTTCTCATCTCAAAATTCTTTTTTTGGAGGCATGGACTGCATGCAGTAAGCTTGACAAGGCAGTGCGTTTTTGGGCATGATTCGTCTTCAAATCGACATAACCGATCAATGTGAGTATTCCGCTACCTCCGTTGATGTGTTCACGCATTATTTCATGTCTTGATTTGATCTTGGGACCTTAGAATTAACCAACAATGGCATCATGAGCTAATGTTGCAAGCATGAAATTTGTAGGGTTAAAATTTGGGTAAATGTGATTTGAGCATGATTTGAATAAATTGCTTGTTTGAGTATGCTTATAACATGTTTAAATTCATTTGGTTGGACTAATTTGATGAAAAATGATTTGGAATTATTTTCCCCAAATTAAACACCTTGGCCGAATGTATAATTGATTTTGGGATCTTGGATTTTTTCATTATAATTCATTGGATGAGTTGTAATGGAGTAGGATGATGTTAATTTAAATTGAATTGGATTTAATTTTAATTGAACAAAAACCCTAAATTCTATATGTTGGCCGAATGTGCCTTGCCCTAATGTCTTGGGTTTTTGGTTTTGTGACATTGGATGTGTATGAAATCAAATCGGATGGTTGATTTGATGTCGATTGTAGGTTCGATTGGATCGAAACCAAATCGGACACAAATCCCTCCTTGGCCGAGAGCATTGAAGCATGTTTATGGGTTTGATTTTTCATTATGTGTGTTTGACATGTATAATGAATTAAGTATGATTAATTGGACTAATTTAGTGTTTTGGAAATGTTGATTTAGTTGATTAATCATATATGCACTTTTGGTAATTAAATTGTGAAAATTGATTTTTGGATTTAATTAATTGGGCCTAATTTTGAAATTAGAATTTATTGTTGTAATTGGGCCTTTTGGGCTTGATTTATCAAGTTTGGTTTAGGCCAAGTGGATTGGATCCAATTGGGCCCAAAACCTTAACCATAAAGCCCAATTGCGACTAATGAACCTTTAAAGTTCAATTGGGCCTAATGGGCCAAGATTGATTTATGGGCTTATGGGGTAAATCCCGGATTGGACTTTGGTTATCGGTTTGACCCGAGTTGACCAAAAGTCCACGCCTTAAGAAATCAATCAAAAGCCCATTGGACTTTAATTGAATTGACGTTGGACGTTATTCGGTCTTTGAGTCCCGACCGATTGAATTTGGAATTTAAATCGTAAAAGTTTATTAAATAAAAGTGTAATATTTAATTTGGAATTGAATAGTGAATTAGTATTAAATACATGTTAAATTAGATTTAATGATGTAGTTTAATTTAATTCATGAATTCGTACTTTAAGTACTTATTCGCAAAAACGAGTTTGACTCGAACAAAATCAAATCGTTGTTTGAACATTGGATGATCACTTAATTATCAGATTAATTAATTTGATTAGATTGATTGATAGCATGCTTATGTGTGTGAATACGTGGTTGTGTTGAATGAATAATGTATATCGGATGGATATTAGTCGGGTGGGCAATTTTAGAAATTGTTGTAATAAATTCGATTTATTAAATTGGACCTGCGTGTCCAGCCTTATCACCTTCTTTCTCTTTGTATTCTCTTCTCACCTATTCCCCTCCATGTATATGAGGTTTCTTTAGAAGTGTAGTGTAACGGGTAGAAGTAGTACAAGTGCTAGCTTGAGTGAGAAAAGGAGAGATTTGATCTAGGATCAATGTGTTAAGTATCCATCCGCATATCATTATTATTTTATTTCATACTCGCTTTATTATGTATTTAGAATGCATGTTTAAGGGTGTATGATGATGAGACCTTAACAAAGATAATTAAATTGGTAGCCAATTTGCACGCGAAAAACCCTCGTTTATATTAAGCAAATATCCTTCCATTGAATGATTCTTGTTCAAGATCCGAAGTTGGCATTGGTTTTTTTTTGACCAAAGTCAAGACCTTTGTCAATCAAGGATGTACTTGAATCATGAGAGTTTTGTTGCATATCGGTGTCTTGTCCAAATCGTGATTTTTATTGACCAAAGTCAGATCACTTTTTGTCCAATGACATTGATTACGAAACTTTCCTCGTCAATGGGTCCCGCGCTTAACTGGAATCATTAGGTTTGTGTTTGGCCAAAGCCAAGGCCTAAATGATTCAGAGGATAGGGTTAGGAAAATGTAATGGATACATTGACATTATACATATGTTTCGGACTTGGATGTCCACCTAACCGGATCTAGGAATTGGATGAGATCCAATTGATCTGTGAGATCTACCTAGTTAAATAGCATACAGCTTTTTATTGGCCAAAGTCAGGGTTGTGTGTTATTTAATAGGATCCTAGCCCACTAGGAAACACGGTTTCCCGAGTACTCCACAGAGGGTTGAGACTCGACGAAAAATAGTGGGAGGCAAGTATTGAATTTGCAACATTCGTTCGAATACTCGCTAAACACGCTCATTTATTTTACTCGTCATATTTATATTAAAGTATTAGTTGGACTAATATTTTATGTTGTTTTAAATTATATATATAGTTGGACTATATACAAACTCATTCAATATATAGTTGATTTTATAATTGGATTATAGTAATCAATATAATTGAATTAAATATATTGATTTTATAATGGGATTATAGTAACAATATTAAATTATAGTTGATTTTATAATTGGATTATAGTAATCAATATAATTGAATTAAATGATAGTTGATTTTATAATTGGATTATAGTAATCATATTAAAATTATAGTTGATTAAATAATTGATTATTGTAATCATTATAATAAATAGTAACCTTAATAATTTGATTAAATAGTTGGACTATTAAAATCAAGTAAGAATTGAAAGGTTGAATATTTAAATATATAATCCTTGATTAAATGTTTTAAATGATTTAATTTTCAATTGGGAATTAATAATAGGTTAATTTATTTGATAAAATAACTTATTATGACTAAGCCCATAATTAAGCAAATAGTAGAGCATAAAGTCTTTGGAAGATTTATGTGATGATGACTTTAGTGCTTAATTAATATACTTACAATAAATCTATCTTTAGATTTAAAAGTATTAAAATTGCAATTAATAATTCTTGGAGAATTAATTGACTATTCTAGTGGAGAAAAGTCAAAGTTTGCAATTGGGCATGTAGCACAAGGTGCACATCGTTTCGATATTCCGAAACCCAAGGCTTGGCCAAAGTTTGTGAAATATTGAAAGGATAATTGACATATCCCAAAGTGACTACCATTTGGATATGGAAGACACGAAGGAATTAAAGAAAGGGCGAGGCTCTAACTTTAAAAATATTTGTCAAAGTTATGTTCACTACTAGTATTAAAATTGGATTTTAAATACTTAGTGTGGTACATAATATATGTATTGACGTTCAGAATCCGCTGTGAGCTGGATACTGGCTTCAAGCCGAGATTTCTCTGCGAATCGGAAACGGGACGAAAGTCGCTGTTTCGACCGTAGATACCTAAGTTTAGGAACTACCCTTTGGGTATGTACTTAAATTAGGAAATGTTATAATGTAACTAGTTTAACTAGAGACATTATCTCTATATCAGTGTTTAATCCATTGCGGATAAAACCTTTATATTCTAGAACACTAAAGTGTTTCATTATATAAAGATGATACTGAGATAAATACATTGGATGTAAATAACAGAATTTATATTTTGAATATAATAAAATCTCAAACATATAAAATGACAAATAAATAGCTCAAATTGATTTGATCAATAGAGACTTATTTGTGGCATTGTTGTCTGGGACACAATTAAACAAGACTCGTATATCCACACTTTTGAAGAGTGGGTACTAGGACTGATTTGACTATTCAAATAAGGTCTACGAATCTAGTTTATTAACAAGACTCGTATATCCACACTTTTTGAAGAGTGGATACTAGGACTGATTTGACTATTCAAATAAGGTCTACGAATCTAGTTTATAGGTTAAATACCTATACTATTTACTTGGTAATAGTAAAAGGGCCACCGATCTGTTAGCCCTATTCATGGTGAAGTAAGTGGGCCCATATCTAGCTAGGCTAGATGTGAACATGAATATTTCGTGACCTTAACGGATGTGCATCACGTTGTGGTTATGTGTTTCTTTTGAAGAACACAGATCGGAAACTTTAGAGTTTCGACACGAAGTAAACAAACAGATCGGCTATAGTGTTATTCCGCCACGGTAAGACCGAAATGGAAAATACTTAAGCAGTAAGTTTCATATATAAATGAAAGAGTACGGTATTCTTTCATGTGAGGACTCCTCCCGAGACACGTCAGTTAGACGGTGTGTCCGAATAAAACCGAATTTTGTTGGACATGATAAGGTTTATCACGAGTCGCTCTGAGCTACTATTTCCTTCAACAGGATATGTATTAACAGTGCAAAACTTATTTAGAATAAGGTTCCATATAAATCTGTTTGACAGATATCATATAGGATATGAACAGGGAAGAAACGGGTTTCTCATTCCTGATAATTTGGGTATGCCAGGCATACGTTTGGATGATACCAAACTAAGGACCCAAATTGGATAAGTGCCAATATAGGTTATCCTAAGGGAAACCTTAAGTATAGTACTTATAAATCCCACATGAGAACAATGTGATTGTTGCTCACCATGCGGTTTTCCTGAGAGGAATACCGATATGCAGTGGTCAGTGGGAGGATAGTGATACTCGATGAAAATCGGAGTAATACTGTTCAAGGCACGAAGTCCTTAATGGAACACAAATAGTTCATCTATGATGAAACTATACCATTAATCTTCAAATACACAAGAACTAGTAGATCGGATAGAGTCAGAAAACAACCTAGGGTATGGGTTTCTGATCTCACCTCATAAAGATGTCAATCTTATGGTGGTGTACCATCCGACTACGTTATGAGGAAGTGATACGAGGTATCGACTCCCTGTTATGGCAAAGTGCCATGAGTCCGAAATGGATTCCATGTATAACAACTATTTTGGATACTAGTTGTTGTACCACAAGGCATTGTGCCTATGGTACATTTAACGTCTTCAAGGAAGACATACATGGAAGGCAACATACCAACGTACAAAGCTAGGCTTTTGACGGAAAGGTATCGTTATCAACATTGTGTTAATAACGGTTCAACCTTTTACCTGTTGCCATGGTAAATCCATTTTGAAATGCTTGTTGATAACTGTATATTTCATTTATGAAATATGTCAGTTATAAATCAAAATCGCTTTCCTGAAAAGGAAACCTTTTGGAGGATGTTTACAACATCCTGACGATTTTGTATAACCGACAAACAAGGTTTGCGGGTTATTCGATCCATGTTTGGATTGATGCAAGCATAAGGTTCTTGGAACTGTCGTTTTGAAATAATCATAATGGTTTATGATTTGACTCAAAACGAAATAATTCTTGTGTATATAAGGAGGTTAGTGGGAGAGCGCACTGACAGTAAATTCCCATAAAGCAATTGGTGAAAGCTTGGCTTTCATAGATATTCTTTCATAGAAATTCTCCGTAGAATTCTGGGAGTAACAACCTTTATTCAAGGAATAAAGATCTACTGGGATAGATTTGGAGTTTGTTAACACTCTCTGGGAAATTGTACATTTAAAATGTACTTGTATTGGGTGTCTCATACGCTTCGAGCATATGGAGTCACAATCGGGTCAATCCAAGTGATAGTCACTGGATTGAAGATTAAGAACATCTGTTAGTATCTAGAGAACTAAAGATGCTATCTTAACTATGGAGAAGGAGAACTTGAAGTGACTGGGATCACTGCTGCAAGTTTCCAAACAATTAAATACTGCGGTACTATAAAGTTTGAATAACGGGACAGTGAGCTGGAAATCTTCCAAGCAAGATAACTGTTGCCGAATAAACAACAAATGCGGATTATTGCTGCAGCTGAGGCAGCAATAGAAGCCATTTGGGTCGAAATAAATCTAATTAGATTAGATATAGTTCTGTTAGCAGCTGAGCTAGGCGTCAGCACAGGCTAAGGAATTAAAGGTCTCATCGACGATCCAGATATATACTTCTATATCATCTGATTCGTTCGGATCATACATCGTGGCGATGTGATGATCGTGTAAATCGCGTCAGACGATAATAAGCAAATCCGCTGACGAAAACCTTTCCTCAGCAATTTGAGCGAACCGTACATAGTTCGGGTGTAGGACACTTGAGTGACTGGCTATGTGCCAAGTGGGAGATTGTTGGACAAAATGACCCATAGCGTCACTATTTGCACAGATCATTGTGTTGTTGTAGCAAATTAACTATGTAACAAGGAAATTGCACTCTCATCATTTGTGATTAGATCACCATAGATATATAAATGAAGAGAGGTCCCTATGATTAGTTCCTGGATTGAGATGATATGAGACAGTATCAGTCCCCGAAGGTTTAATCATTAAATATCCCTAGCCGTAGTATTATCGAGACTGGACATCGATAATGCGGAATAGGCTAGTATTGCACTTGTGCGCGTTGTGAGGGCACAACGGCATAGTTCTCATATATATAAGTATTGGATACTTATGCAAGTGCGATAGGAGGTCGTGTTTCACCGATGGTACGGGAAACAGCTTCGCTCTGGATAGACCCCTCGGAATCCCATTGGTATTATGACTAGGTGTCTATGGGAGGCCGAAATCAAGGTAGGTGTGTATAGTCTTAACCTGAGACTTACATCGCTAATACTTACGACAATCGATAAACTTTGGTCTTGGGTGTAGGGGACTTAAACGGGTTCTGTGTCACCCACTTCTGGGTTTATCAGAGAGTCGTAGTGTATTGGATGTGATGTCAAGACGGAAGTATCACTTCAGTCATATTGGAGATGATGTCACGCAGGATACGGTATTAGTGCTCTTAAAGTGATGCGCATCCAATCGTGATATTATGACCAGGTCATGATATCCGATTATAGAGACTAGTTACCAGACATCCGATATGTGTTTCGGACGGGGCAGACACTTATCCAGCCCCAGCCTAGCACGTGATTATCCGATACTGGGCCGATATGCACAATACATTAGTATACTACGCTTGATACAGATCTTAATATTCTTAAATGGATATGTCCGGAGAATTGGGTAGACTTGGTGCTTTGCTAGGAGTCGACCTTGTCTCGTAAATCGGTAGAACGTAGTACTTGGTACGTACGTGATTCGGATACTCCGACGACCGTATTTACTGCCAGATTATCCGGGGATCTCATGGGTCGCTTCCCGATAATCCACCGATGACGCACAACTCGCACTCTTGAATAATCTGGGATTATAAACAGAAGAGAGAGAAAATTAATCTAGGATTAATAACGGAGATATTTTATCCGGGATAAAATGTCGTCTAAAGAGAGAGAACGATTAATTCGGAATTAATCGATGTATTAATATATTCGATATATTAGACGAAATTAGATTTCGACGCGGAATTAAAATTAGATTTTAATTCGGGCAAACGAGTTAATTTAGAATTAATTCGTTAGCGACGTAAATAATAATTTCGCCAGGCGCAATTATTTATTTAAATTCGATTGAATTAACGTCGCGACGTAAGCTCGGTATTTCGGAAATATCGAACCCGAACGCGTGAGTGCACGTGGGCCCACTTTCATTTGGAAACGTGTGGGGCCCACATGACACATGTCATTCTAATGCTTGCATGTAGATTGTGTACATTGCACTCAATGTCATTGCATGGAGTTTGAGTGTTTGACACTCTAAGCCATTGCATGTTTTGTGTCATAATTTATTATTAATTTAATAATAATATGGCATAAATATAAATTGATTTTTGGTAAATCATTTTAATTCAACACAATTCAATCTCTCCTCTCAAAATTCTCTCTTCTCTCTCTCCACGCAAACAGAAGCTTTGCTTCACTGGTTTGAACCAGTTTGGGCGTGAGACTTAGGGAAGCCAAGTGGTTTCTCATGGTGAGAAATCAAGTGCTAGCACACTTACAAGTCTTGCGAAGGTGGTAGGGAGGTTCGACCCATGAGCCGGGATCCATCCGACGAAGCTAGGAGCTCCGTTTCTTCATCTCCAAAATTCTGTTTTTGGAGGCAGTGGACTGCATGCAGTAAGCTTACAAAGGCAGTGCGTTTTTGGGCATGATTCGTCTTCAAATCGACATAACCGATCAATGTGAGTATTCCGCTACCTCCGTTGATGTGTTCACGCATTATTTCATGTCTTGATTTGATCTTGGGACCTTAGAATTAACCAACACACCTAAATCACATAAGGCCTTACCGATGTAATGTTCTCTCCAATGGTTCATGGAACGTGTGGAAACTGCCAGGATCTTCAACTTCGGTGAAGCTTCACACCTCTGAATGATGGCGCTGCAGTTCTTCCGTTAATGCTACTATGTCTCGTACACTCCCATCTCCATTTTTGTGAAAGGATGTCTTTCATGAATTTGACATAGCTGGTCATTTTGTTCCATGCTTCTGCAAATGGGGACTGTTGATGTGCAGCTTTTTGAATATCTCCCGGAAACGGCAACTGTTTGTGTCCAGTTTTGTTTTTCTGAACCGCTGAGGAAAGGGTTGTGGTGGAAGTGATCTGTTCTTTTTCTCTTTTCCTTTGTTTCTTTTCTTCCATATGTGGAATGCATCTTTTGTAATTTCCTCAATTGTTGTCTTGGTTTCCAATATCTTTGTTGATTTCAGTACCGCTTTTAAGGTAATGGCTTGACATTGCTCCTTCTTTCCCTCGGTTCCTTGGATTTGGTTCCTGTTTGCGGGAAGATTACCTGGCGGTCTGTACCTCTGAGCATTGCCAGTTGGCGGATTTGATTCTCCAGTGCTTTGATGGAAGCTGATTGGCTCTGAATCATAGCTTCATATCTTTTAATTGAGCTAACATCTCTGCCATCACTGTTCATTTTGTTTTCCTGTTCCTGGCCTTTATTCTGTTGCTGGAATCCAGGTGTGGATAGTTTCCGCTGTTGGCCTGAATTTTGCTCCATGAAAAATTAGATGATTCCTCCTCACCTGGGTTGTAGGTGTTGGAATATGGATTGTTCCCCTGCCTGTTAAATTGTTGACAAAATTCACGGTTTCTTCATGTTGATTTGATTCTGGTGCCCTCCATATGGTGAACTTGTGGATCCAGTGGTAAGAGTCTCCATGAATTTGCATATTTGATTGATCTAGCTTGGTGTTGACTGCTGTATTAGCTCCAACTTTATAAATTCCTGCAATTCTTTGAATCAGACTTCTTTCTGTTGGCCACAAGGAATTGTTGTTAGCCATTTCTTCAATTAGTTCCCAGGCTTGATCTTCTCCTTTTGCCATTAAAGCTCCTCCAACAGCAGCATCAATTGTGGTTCTCATTATTCCAGAAAGTCCATTATAGAATGTTTGGACTTGAAGCCATTTTGGAATCTCATGGTGTGGACATTTCCGGAGTAAATCTTTGTACCTTTCCCAAGCTTCGTAGAGAGTTTCTGAGTCTTTTTGCACAAAGGATGTGATGTCATTCCTCAGCTTTCCGGTTCTGGCTGGTGGAAAATACTTTGCAAGAAATTTGGTGGCTAAGGTGTTCCATGTTGTGATAGAACCTGCTGGTAATGAATGTAGCCAAGCTTTAGCTCTGTCCTTCAAGGAGTATGGGAAGACACGCAGTCTCATTGCTTCTTCAGCTTCTCGGTTGTAATTGAAAGTACCACAAACTTCCAGGAAGTTGCTGATGTGGGCATTAGGATCTTCAGTTGCATTTCCTCCAAACTGAACTGACTGCTGAATCATCTGAATGCAAGTTTTGATGTCACCCGCATTTGCTGGTAATGGAGGGAGTACAATACATGAAATGAGTCTGTCAACCACCGGGATGGTTCTGTCTCGAATGGGAATTGGTGGTGCAACCTCCAAAGGCTCAGGTTCCATGTTGACTAAAGCTTCTTGGGCTTCTCGTCTTTCCCTTCTCAACTGTCTGATGGTTCTTTCAATTTCTGGGTCAAGCGGTCGTAGTTCAAAGCTTCTGGTTCGTCTCATGAAGTTTCTGAGAACCTGAAACACAAGAAAATAATAACAATAAGTAAAAAGAAATTAGATACAAGTAAAAGTATCTAACCCCTAAACTAATAATAAAAGATAAATAAGTCCCCGGCAACGGCTCCAAAAACTTGACCGGCGTAAACACACACGTATAACGCAAGCGTACGTATCGTTCAAGTAGTATAAAAAGTATCGATCCCACGAGGACTTAATACCTAAGTTATTAATTTTATGAAGTTAAATGATTACTAGTATCTAACAGGTTGTTTAATTGATTTTGAAATAGCGACGATTCTAAATTTAAAGACAAGTAAATAAAATTGTTTGAAGGTAGATTTTAAGAAAATTCAATATTACAAACTATCTAGGGTTGTGATTTATTCCAATATTATTTAAAGATAAAGTGGTTATCTTATAGTTGGGTAATATATTGATTTATTAACCTGGAACACTAATGTATGTAAAAGCCTCTTCTGATGGTCAATTACAAATACCTAGTATAATCCAATTGAACCATATGTCTATGTCAACCAAATTATCTAGATTCATTATGATAAGCTCCAATTATGGCTACCCCCGCCTGACAGGTATATTCATATCCTGTAAGGAAATCTATTGAAAGGGTTATCTATCCTCAAGGAAGATCGTGGGCTATTGAGTCTAAGGTCTTAAACTTAAAATCCCTATGTTTAGTTCATTTTAAGTTTACCTAATCAATTTAATTAATGGCCAGTTAATTAAAGAGCATTAAGATTAAGACTCAATAAATAAATCTTTATATTACCCAAATTATAATCTAACCCTTATAAACCTGTGATATTGAATTTCCTCACAACCCTATATACTAACTTAGTTATGACACATAGCTAGGGTTAGTAAAAACTTGATAATAAAAGACATAAACTGCTGAAAAGTAATTGCGGTAAAATAAATACTGAAAAGCAAAAATACAATAAAAATGCTAAGGTAAAAGGAATTAACTTCTACTATAAATTATTTAGATATCTCCCAGTAAAATAATATATAAATTTATGATAATATTACCAACCGACCAATCTGGCGGTATCCTGATTAAGTCAATTTAACTCCAACCAGCCATAAAGGCGGAACCAAAATAACCAGCCATAAAGGCGGAACCAAAATAACCAGCCATAAAGGCGGAATAAGATTTTTATTACCAACCGACCAATCTGGCGGTATCCTTGATTAGTCAGGTTTTAAATAGTGAATATATTATTTTTACGGGAGATTAATCTAAATAACAATAGTAAAAGAATTACCTTTCACCCTAGCATAAGGAAGTTACCTCCTCATAGTGAATAGTAAAAACTGTAAAATAAAGAAAGTAAATTATTATTATTACAGAACGTAAAAAATTACAAAACTAATTTAAAAGAAACTTAGAGAGAGAAGAACTCCCTAAGTTCAGCGTCGCGACGCTGGGTACAGTGAAACGTGGCTCAATGACGGCTTGACACGTGGCGAGGCGGCTAAGAGATCAGATCTTATCCGATGACGTGGAAATATTCATGACGTCATTGCTTGCGTCACGCTGACGTGTCAACTGTTCATGACATCATTGCTTGCGTCACGCTGACGTATGGAGGGTGCAAATTAGCATCTTCGTTGTGATGGTGACACGTGGCACGGCGCACGTCAGCAAAGTCAAACTTCTCAAATTCTGACTTGTTGACTAGGCGCATGTTAGCAGATTCGGCGCATGTTGGGCGTCGTGACGCGAAAGGCTTCAGCGACGCGACGCTGGAATGACGATTTTGCCCTTTTTGTCCAGTTTTGTCTATTTTGCCCCAAAACACCTCCAGAATGTCCTGAAACTTTATTTATCTACAAAGTAACACAAAATATTAGGTTAAATTAGTGGGAAATAGTGATAGAAATACCACTCATCAGGTGTTCAAAAAGCTGGACATCAACATCCCATTTGCAGAAGACTTGGAAGAAATGACTAGTTATGTCAAATTCATGAAAGATATTTGTAGGCATTGAATTTTTGCATGTGAAACCCGATGATGAGTCTCAGTTGGAGGCACTACCTTTTTAGCTAAGGATATTGCGGGAAACGGAGGTCGGAAGGGGAAATTCAGAATAAGTACGTCATCAGATTCATGTCGCAAGTTCACTGTCTTCGTTAGTGCTGCGTTTGTTACTTCGTTCGAACGTCAAACAGATTGCGGGCGTTCGTACAGCGTTCGAAGGAGCGTTCGAACGGCATCGGTATTTTTGGTTTTGCTGCTAGCCTCACACCCCATCCCAATTAGCCCCCCAAAGCC
This sequence comes from Zanthoxylum bungeanum, assembly GCA_019454045.1. Lineage (NCBI taxonomy): Eukaryota > Viridiplantae > Streptophyta > Magnoliopsida > Sapindales > Rutaceae > Zanthoxylum > Zanthoxylum bungeanum. Next base: position 18,048 of record SKCR01004391.1, read on the forward strand.
CATAAAACACATCACAAATAATAAAACACATTTAAAACACATGGGAAATTAAATTAAATATTAATTAGATAATGTAATTAAATAAAATATAATGTAATCATACCTAATTAAGACAAATCAAATATATTAACTTCCTAACTGAACAAATCACATACTAAATAAAAAAGATATCATGCCTAATTAAAATCAATCATAACAAATTAAATATTTCTGTATTCCTAATCTAGCAAAGATTTGTCCCCCCCTCAATCTAATCATTTCCTTGTTGAATACCAAATCAAATCCTCATTTTAATGCCAAAATCATATTCCTTGTGAGACAAGGTGAAGCCCTAGCCTTTCTCTATATAAACCACACCTCTCCAAGGCATTTCCCCTCCTGATTTACACCCATCACAGGAAAAAAGAAGCAAAGAATTTCCAACCCCCTCTCCAAGCTCTCCATTCACGCATATTACACAAAACATTTCTCTTCATCTCCTTCCCCTATATCACCGAAACAACAGCCCCATAAACCTCCCTGCAGTACCGAAAAACTGCACTTTTATTAGCCCTTAAACAGTCCCTAAAATCCCTAAGCCAGTAACATAAAAACTGCATTCATAATACTTAAAATAATCACACAAGACTACACTAAAAACCCACAAAAAAACTCGGAACAGTCCGTTGAAACGTCAAAACAAGTGACCTGAATAGTGAGTAGCAAAACAGAGGCCGAAAAACAGCAGAACAGAGACCGAACAGAAAGCAAAACAGCAAAACAGTGAGCTAGGACGCTAAACCAGTGAACCAGAGAAGTTGAGGAGCTGTACCCTTCCGACGTCCGTGAAACGCAAGCCTGAAAGTTGGCAAAAAGGTTAGACCTGAGGGTATTTTCCACACTCATTTTCTATTTTATTTGTATTATTTATTGAGTATTACTTGCATGATTGCCATGTTGAAATACATGTTATGGCCCTTGAGTAGATAAATATGCATGAATTATGAGATGTTGTATGTTGTGGCTTTGGAATAAAATGAGAGATGTGTCAACTCTCGCGGTATATCGGATGGAAACCCGGACATAAATTTCATAGTCGATTTCGAATGGACGGTAGTATGATCTGTACTCGGGATACAACTCCACGTACCGCTTGAGTAAACGGCACCCTCTTTCGTTTTGTGTTGCTTTGGTTTATTTATTTTTCGTCACTTGAATTTTGCATGTTGCTTATTTATGCATGATTCAATCGAGCACATGGGCTTAGTAAGTGCGATGAAAGGTCCCCTATTTGGAGGGGTTAAAACCATGATGCTTTGCCGCGCCGGTTGATGTGTGTTCGGTTGAATGCAAGATATGTTCAATCGGGCATACTAAGCTTGATAGTATTGTTTTTAAATTCTTTGTATGCATGATTCAATCGAGCGCATGGGCTTAGTAAGTGCAATGAAAGATCCCCTATGGGGAGGGGTTAAAGCCCTTTACCACGATGCTTTGCCGCGCTAGTTGATGTGTGCTCGGTTGAATGCAAGATATGTTCAATCGGGCATATTAAGTTTGATATTATTGTTTTTTTAATTCTTTGTATGCATGATTCAATCGAGCTCATGGGCTTAGTAAGTGCAATGAAAGATCCCTTATAGGGAGGGGTTAAAGCCCTTTACCACGATGCTTTGTCGCACCGGTTGATGTGTGTTCGGTTGAATGTAAGATACGTTCAATCGGACATACTGAGCTTGACATTATTGTCTTTATTCTTTGTGTTGCATGCATCAGGTCTGGTTCCGTTCGAACGCATTCTCGAACGCTACACGAACACGAACCTTCTGTTTACCGTTCGAACGTGTTCTCGAACGCTATGCGAACGCGCACGCACTTTCTTAGTCTTATCACGTACCAGGTCTGGTTCCGTTCGAACGTATTCTTGAACGCTATACGAATGCGAACCTTCTGTTTACCATTCGAACGCGTTCTCGAACGCTACGCGAACGCGCACGCACTTTCCTAGTCTTATCATGCATCAGGTCTGGTTCCGTTCGAATGAGTTCTCGAACGCTATACGAACGTGAACCTTCTATTTACCGTTCGAACGTGTTCTCGAACGCTATGCGAACGCGCACGCACTTTCTTAGTCTTATCACGCACCAGGTCTGGTTCCGTTCGAATGCGTTCTCGAACGCTATACGAATGCGAACCTTCTGTTTACCGTTCGAACGCGTTCTCGAATGCTACGCGAACGCGCACGCACTTTCCTAGTCTTATCATGCATCAGGTCTAGTTTCGTTTTAACGCGTTCTCGAACGCTATACGAATGTGAACCTTCTGTTTACCGTTCGAACGCGTTTTCAAACGCTACGTGAACGCGTATCCACTGAACTGAGTCCCTTTTCATCAGATTTCATGCATAGTTTTCCTAGTAGCTATCCCTACATATGATGAACCTGATTGCCCCTCTGTATTACGGAAGATTGTGTTGGTGTCATTCATCTGTTTTCCCCCCATGTATGAGTACAATGTGTCTAACATATTACAATTCATATACCTATGTCATGATAACATTTGAGTATTATTTCTTGTGGTATATCGGATGGAAACCCAGACATAAATTCCGTAGCCGATTCCGAATGGACGGAAGTACGGTCTGTACTTGGGATATAATTCCACGTACCACTTGGGAAGGTGCTCACACGTGTGCTTGTGTGGATAGTATGTGTGCTTGTGTTTTCTTGAATATAATATGCCAATGAAGTTGTATGTTCGTCGCTACTTTGATGTACTTTCAAGCATGCAATCTTAGATGTGAAATATATGTAAATTTAGGTGTAAGTTTTATTTTGTACATGTGAATTTAGAAGCATGATACTCTTGGAAATAAGTGTTACTTAAGCCTGATTAATTATTACATAAATCCTTTCATTACAAGTGGCATAAGTAAGAGACCATTCCGAACCCAACGGTTTGAGGTCTTCCCTTGCGAGGGGTGAGTGCGGCCTTAAATCTCATTTTCCCGGTTCACACCGGGTGGCGACTCCATTATTCTCCGGTTTAGTCCCCCGTGGCTACTCCGTACTCCCGACCAAGCCGCGAGCTTGGAACAGCATGCGTCGCCCATTTTCTGTGTCCCACAGTCTGGCGACTCCACTGGGGATAGAGAATCGGCCCCGAATATTGTCTTGTAATGATTAGATTTATGTTTTAATTGACCGGGTCTATAGTGGATAAAATGGGGGTTTAATCAAAGGCATTTTAAGGCTAAGTAATGGTTTGGTGTCTTCCTTCATTCACTACTTTTCTAGAAGGAAAAGCTGTGAAGGCACCTATATGGCCATCTACTCGTAGCCTATTGTGATGGACTAATTTGGAGGACTCGTTGTTTATTCCTGACACCAAGCGATAAGAGCCTAAGAGGCTTGGGTATTTAAGTGAGCCTCGCTCCACCTTCCCTCTGGGGAATCTACAACGGGAAATCCATTTGACAGTCCGTCACACACCATAGCTCATTGGCACGTACCTTAGTGTATAAAAGGGTGCGCTCACTTGGTTGCTCGAACCCTTGATTGGGGAGACCTAGTTGTGGGCCATCCTTCGCCGATGAGAGCCTTTGTCTATACTCCTGTGAACCCACCCATAGATCGGGTTTGTATGGTTAAAGTAACATTTATTTCGTTGAGTATGTGCTAGTGGACCATCCTCATTTGGATGCAGTTGGACCACTGTCAGAAATGCGGACTTGCCGGGCCATTTAAACTGGGGCGAGTTCGTACCTTATGACCATTGGGACCAAAGCTTCTGAAATGTTGATGTGCCATTCCGTAGAAATTATTACTTTATGTTTGCATTATCTTTTATGCTTGTGTTTGGGAACATCGTCGTTTGGATCCATTTGGACCATTTGTCATGAGATATGGGCTTGTTGGGCCATTTAAACTGGGACAAGAACGTATTTTATGACGATTGGGCCAAAGGCTTCTAAGTGTTAATGGGCCACTTTGTGCTTGTGTTCGGAACATTACCATTTGGATTTAGTTGGGCTCCTTGCCATGAGATGTGAACTTATTGGACCATTTAAACTGGGACGAGTTCACTCCTATGACAGTTAGCCCAGAAGCTTCTAAAATGATAACGGGCCGATTTTTTTGAAAATTTTAGTTGATTTAATATGTTATATATGTTACATGCATCTCATGTACCCCATGCATACATACATCATGTTAACCCTTGTGTTCTGAAAGCCATCATAGATTCCCGTTGGGTTAGGGAAAAGGGAAGACTCACCAAAATACTGGGAACAGACATGAGTGGATCAGATATTGAGGTATCCCGTATGGATCAGTTGGAAAACGGTCTCGCCAAGGTCACTAAACAGTTGTAAGCCTTTACTACTGCCATGACAAATATGGATTTACCCCGTGCTGGGGGAAACTTTGAGAATGGGAGGCGCGAGGAGCCTTTGAATGGGTTGGGGGATGATATCCCCACTTTTGATGATGACAGGACAGAGCATGCAACAGGCAGAGTGATTGGGTCTCAGGCAGAATTTCAGAAGCTTCGGGATCAGGTTGAGTCAGTTACCCGTAAGATGAAGGGTAAGGATGAAGAATTACTAGACTATGAGGCGATGGCTTTTGAGGAACAGTTGCCTGCTCAGTTCAAGATGCCGGATATGGCCAAGTTCAACGGGAATGGGGATCTGAGGGTCCACCTCCGACAATATGTGTCAGTTATGAGTTCAGTGGGCCTAACACAGCACCAAGCTCAGAAGATGTTTGGGATGTCACTCGAGGGGGCACCTGTGGTTTGGTATCATAGCCTTAAGAGAAGGTTAAGGAAGATTGGAGGGAACTAGCTGATGTTTTTCTGAAGCAGTATGTTACAGACTTAGAATTGACTTGTCACTCCGTGATTTGGAGAACACTTAGCAGAAGCCAGAGAAAGTTTCAAAGAGTATGTGGATCGCTGGAGAAGCCTGATTTTGAAAATGCAGACTCGGCCCTCAGAGAAGGACCAAATCAAAATGATCATCAAGGGCACCAAGCCCTCTATTTATAGTAAAATGAGGAGGATGACTTCGATGATTTCTGATTTTCGACAGTTGAGGGAAACTGTCATGGATATTGAGGAAGAAGAGGCTGAAAACAGAAAGTTTTATGGCCAGAATAGAAGAACTTTTGGGGGGCCTTCTGAGACTAAGCCCGGTACTGCTGAGGTCGCTACCGTCAAGAACCGGCATTTCTCTAACCCGGGGAAGCCGTTATCTAAGGTGCTTGAGAAGTTGAAGGGACAAAGACTCCTAAAACCCTTAGAGCCTAAACCACTTCCAGATCCTATACCACCCAACCTTAACCTAAGCTTGTATTGTCACTTCCATCAGAGGAGAGGCCACGAAACTGACAACTGCACCCGCCTTAGGCATGAAATCCAAAACCTCATCGATGCTCACAAAATACCTGACCCAGAAAGAGAACAACCCAACGCACACAGAAATCCCCTACCCAACTACATGATCAACTCTGGCCTACCCGAAACCCTTGTCCTCCAAACTCTCAACCACTCAGCTTCATTCATAGGAATATTGGATGACAGCGGTGGAGAACCTTAGGCCAATGAAGAAGGCAATGTTATGAATGATGAAGTCATCCCTCCTAGTTTATTTGATCATGCATTTTTAATACAGACATTGACTTAGTCTACATGTTCCAATCGTTTTTTAAATGATAATAAAGACATTATTCGCTGAATCTCTTCTGTAATATGAGTATATTTGAGAAAAACATTCAACCTTGGTACTATGAAATTCAGTGATGTTTAGAACACAGGGAATCTTCGGAAGCAACAACAGTACGGTCAGTTTCAGAAATGAATCAGTATCAGTTTGGGGATGAATCCCAGGGCCGAGGCCCACATCTGCATCAGTTTGGGGTTGAGGCCCATATCAGTTTCAGTCTCGGGGATGAGTCTCAGGGGCGAGGCCCATATCAGTATCAGTCTGGGGGTAAGGCCCACATCAGCATCAGTTTCTACCGGGTATGGCATTCTAAGAGGCGAGGCCCACATCAGTTCGGTATCAGTTCTGCCGGGTATGGCATTCTGGGGGGCGAGGCCCACATCAGTTCAATATCAGTTCTGCCGGGTATGGCATTCTGGGGGCAAGGCCCACATCAGTTCAGTATCAGTTCTGTCGGGTTTGGCATTCTGGGGACGAGGCCCACATTAGTTCAGTATTAGTTCTGCCAGGTATAGTACTCTTGGGGCGGGGCCCACATCATTATCAGTAACGGTTGAGAAATGAACCACTCTCATATCAGTAATGGTTCGGAAATGGACTATCTCTCATCAGCAACGGTTCGAAATGTACCACTCTCATATCAGCAACGGTTCGGAAGTGGGCCACTCTCATATCAGTAACGGTTCGGAAATGGACTATCTCTCCTCAGCAATAGTTCAGAAATGGACCACTCTCATATCAGGCATGGTTCGGAAATGGACTATCTCTCGTCAGCAACGGTTCGGAAATGGACCATCATCTCATCACTTGCCGAAAAGGGCACTCCGAAAATGGAGCATGGTTCGAAATGTACCATCATCTCATCTCGCTGAAAATGGCACTCTGAAAATGGAGCACGGTTCGGAAATGGACCAAGGAAGGCCTAACCCGTCGGAATATGATACATATACATGCATACATGCATACACATCACATACATGCAATGTTTTTTTTGTGTTCGCAGGTTTGTAGCGGCAAAGACCATCTCATCAAATAACGGTTCAAAAATGAGCCACATTCTCGCACAGCACGGTTCGGAAATGGACCGCTACCACAACAGACGCCAAAAATGGCACTCCAAAATGGAGCACCCACAACAGATGCCGAAAATGGCGTTCCAAAATGGAGCACACACAACAGATGCCGAAAACGGCGTTCCAAAATGGAGCACACACAGCAAAGGCCGAAAATAGCGCTCTAAAATGGAGCACACACACAAAAGATGACGAAAATGGCGCTCGAAAAATGGAGGACGGTTCGGGAATGAACAAAGGGTCGCAGCACCTCACCATTAAATCATCTCAACTCAACACATGGTAAGTCAAATGGCAGCTGGCGAGCCAGGTAAGTGAAAATGCATTGCATAACTTTGATAGGATTGTCACTGTTGCACATTACACAAGTCCCATCAAAGTGGGGGCGACTGTAGGCATTGAATTTTTACATGTGAAACCCGCTGATGAGTCTCAGTTGGAGGCACTACCTTTTTAGCTAAGGATATTGCGGGAAACGGAGGTCGGAAGGGGAAATTCAGAATAAGTACATCATCAGATTCTTGTCGCAAGTTCACTGTCTTCGTTAGTGCTGCGTTCATTACTTCGTTCGAACGTCAAACAGATTGCGGGCATTCGTACAGCGTTCGAAGGAGCGTTCGAACAGCGTCGGTAATTCTGGTTTTGCTGCTAGCCTCACACCCCAGCCCAATTAGCCCCGCAAAGCCCATAAAACACATCCCAATTAATAAAACACATTTAAAACACATGGGAAATTAAATTAAATATTAATTAGATAATGTAATTAAATAAAACATAATATAATCATACCTAATTAAGAGAAATCAAATATATTAACTTCCTAACTGAACAAATCACATACTAAATTAAAAAGATATCATGCCTAATTAAAATCAATCATAACAAATTAAATATTTTTGTATTCCTAATCTAGCCAAGATTTGTCCCCCCTCAATCTAATCATTTCCTTGTTGAATACCAATCAAATCCTCATTTTAATGCCAAAATCCTATTCCTTGTGAGACAAGGTGAAGCCCTAGCCTTTCTCTATATAAACCACACCTCCCCAAGGCATTCCCCCCTCCTGATTTACGCCCATCACAAGAAAAAAGAAGCAAAGAATTTCCAACCCCCCTCTCCAAGCTCTCTATTCACGCATATTACACAAAAAAATTCTCTTCATCTCCTTCCCCTATATCACTGAAACAACAGCCCCATAAACCTCCCTACAGTACCGAAAAACTGCACTCTTATTAGCCCTCAAACAGTCCCTAAAATCCCTAAACCAGTAACATAAAAACTGCATTCATAATACTTAAAATAATCACACAAGACTACACTAAAAACCCACAAAAAAACTCGGAACAGTCCGTTGAAACGTCAAAACAAGTGACCTGAACAGTGAGCAGCAAAACAGAGGCCGAACAGCAGCAGAACGGAGACCGAACAGCAAGCAAAATAGCAAAACAGTGAGCTAGGATGCTAAACCAGTGAACTGGAGAAGTTGAGGAGCTGTACCCTTCCGACGTCCGTGAAACGCAAGCCTGAAAGTTGGCAAAAAGGTTAGACCTGAGGGTATTTTCCACACTCATTTTCTGTTTTATTTGTATTATTTATTGAGTATTGCTTGCATGATTGTCATGTTGAAATGCATATTGTGGCCCTTGAGTAGATAAATATGCATGAATTATGAGATGTTGTATGTTGTGGCTTTGGAATAAAATGAGAGATGTGTCAACTCTCGCGGTATATCGGATGGAAACCCGGACATAAATTTCATTGCCGATTCCGAATGGACAGTAGTATGATCTGTACTCGGGATACAACTTCGCGTACCGCTTGAGTAAACGTCACCCTCTTTCATTTTGTGTTGCTTTGGTTTATTTATTTTTCGTCACTTGAATTCTGCATGTTGCTTATTTATGCATGATTCAATCGAGCGCATAGGCTTAGTAAGTGCGATGAAAGGTCCCCTATTTGGAGGGGTTAAAACCACGATGCTTTGCCGCGCCGGTTGATGTGTGTTCGGTTGAATGCAAGATATGTTCAATCGGGCATACTAAGCTTGATAATATTGTTTTTAAATTCTTTGTATGCATGATTCAATCGAGCGCATGGGCTTAGTAAGTGCAATGAAAGATCCCCTATGGGGAGGGGTTAAAGCCCTTTACCACGATGCTTTGCCGCACCGGTTGATGTGTGTTCGGTTGAATGAAAGATACGTTCAATCGGGCATATTAAGTTTGATATTATTGTTTTTTTAATTCTTTGTATGCATGATTCAATCGAGCGCATGGGCTTAGTAAGTGCAATGAAAGATCCCTTATGGGGAGGGGTTAAAGCCCTTTACCACAATGCTTTGCCGTGCCGGTTGATGTGTGTTCGGTTGAATGTAAGATACGTTCAATCGGACATACTGAGCTTGACATTATTGTCTTTATTCTTTGTGTTGCATGAATCAGGTCTGGATCCATTCGAACGCGTTCTCGAATGCTACACGAACGCGAACCTTCTGTTTACCATTCGAACACGGTCTCGAACGCTACACGAACACGTACGCACTTTCTTAGTCTTATCACGAACCAGGTCTGGTTCCATTCGAATGCGTTCTCGAACGCTATATGAACGCGAACCTTCTGTTTACCATTCGAATGCGTTCTCGAATGCTACGCGAACACGCTTACACTTTCTAGTCTTATTATGCATCAGGTCTGGTTCCGTTCGAATGCGTTCTCGAACGCTATACGAACGTGAACCTTCTGTTTACCGTTCGAATGCGTTTTCAAACGCTACGCGAACGCGCATCCACTGATCTGAGTCCTTTTTCATCAGATTTCATGCATAGTTTTCCTAGTAGCTATCTCTACGTATGATGAACCTGATTGCCCCTCTGTATTACGTAAGATTGTGTTGGTGTCATTCATCTGTTTTCCCCCCATGTATGAGTACAATGTGTCTAACATATTACAATTCATATACCTATGTCATGATAACATTTGAGTATTATTTCTTGTGGTATATCGGATGGAAACCCAGACATAAATTCCATAACCGATTCCGAATGGACGGAAGTACGGTCTGTACTTGGGATATAATTCCACGTACCACTTGGGAAGGTGCTCACACGTGTGCTTGTGTTTTCTTGAATATAATATGCCAATGAAGTTGTATGTTCGTCGCTACTTTGATGTACTTTCAAGCATGCAATCTTAGATGTGAAATATATGTAAATTTTAGGTGTAAGTTTTATTTTGTACATGTGAATTTAGAAGCATGATACTCTTGGAAATAAGTGTTACTTAAGCCTGATTAAATTATTACATAAATCCTTTCATTACAAGTGGCATAAGTAAGGGACCATTCCGAACCCAACGGTTTGAGGTCTTCCCTTGCGAGGGGTGAGTGCGGCCTTAAATCTCATTTTCCCGGTTCACATCGGGTGGCGACTCCATTATTCTCCGGTTTAGTCCCCTGTGGCTACTCCGTACTCCCGACCAAGCCGCGAGCTTGGAACAGCATGCGTCGCCCATTTTCTGTGTCCCACAATATTCTTTCACGAAAACGAAGATTGGGAGACTATGAGACAACATCATTGACGGAAGAATACAGTGCCATCATTCAGAGGAAACTTCCCCCAAAGTTGAAAGATCCTGGCAGTTTTACAGTCCCATGCACCATTGGAGAACATTATATCGGTAAGGCTTTATGTAATTTAGGAGCTAATGTTAACTTGATGCCATTTTCTATTTACAGGAAACTATAAATTGGAGAAGCAATGCCTACCTCAGTCTCGTTGCAACTTGCTGATCGAACACTCGCATTTCCAAGGGGTGTTATTGAAGATGTTCTGGTCAAAGTCGACAAACTCATTCTCCCAGCTGGTTTCATCATCCTTGACATGGAAGAAGACAAAGAAGTACCTATCATTCTTGGGAGACCATCCTTGGCTACAGGTAAAACTGTAATTGATGTGAAAAAAATGAGAATTGACCATGAAAGTGCATGACCAAGAAATTAACTTTAATGTTTTCAAAGCCATGAAATTCCCGATCGATGAAAATGAAGAAGAATATTTCAAAGTTGATGTTGTTGATAGTATCGTTCAGGATACTGAGCCAAATCCCACGGATTCACTTGAAGCTTGCATCACCAACATGACTAACAGTGAGCTAGATGCTGAAATCATGGAATGTATCAACTACATTGACAAACTATTTCATTTCAAAGCGACACCTCCAGTGGAAAGTCTGGAACTTTCGAAGAAAGATCAAATCAAGCCTTCAATTGAAGAACCACCACAGATGGAGCTAAAGTTACTTCCGAGCCATCTCAAGTCTGCATTTCTTGGAAACTCTTTTGAATTACCTATTATTATTTCTTCGTCACTAACATTGGAGCAGGAAGAAAAGTTGTTGAGAGTGTTACGGGAACACAAGAGAGCCATTGGCTGGACTATAGCAGACATTCGAGGCATTAGTCCATCATTTTGCATGCACAAGATCCTGATGAACGATGAGTACAAACCTACAGTAGACCATCAACTGAGACTCAATCCAATAATAAAAGGGGTCGTGAAGAAAGAAATCATCAAATGGTTGGATGCTGGCATCATTTACCCCATCTCAGACAGTAGTTGGGTAAGTCCTATGCAGTGTGTACCAAATAAATGAGGAATTACTGTAGTCACAAATGAAAAGAACGAGCTCATTCCAACAAGAACGGTGACTGGATGGAGAGTATGCATGGATTACCGGAAACTAAACAAAGCAACAAGAAATGACCATTTTCCGCTGCCATTCATTGACCATATGCTAGACAGATTGGCGGGATATGAGTTCTATTGTTTTCTGGACGGATACTCGGTGTACAATCTGTAGGAAAAGCTTTCCCTCGCGCAGCGGAAGCGGTTAGGCCCACGGATCGAACTTGAAATTTTTTTCTGCTTTGCTCTTCCTTTAGCCGAATGGTACCAGTGGGTATACTGAAAATTTGCTTCTGTTTTGAACAAGATTTCAGCCCCGGAATACCCCCGAACAGCCCCTTGAACTGCAGTGAAATAGCTGACTGTTTAGCACATGTTACACGTGCAAACTGCACTCAATACAGTCCACAATTTGCGTGAAATGCTGTAGACTTTTAGGTCTGATTTTTCACTCAGAAAACAATCCTAACTCAGCCCTAAAATTACCCCAAAGTGTTTCCCAAAACCTAAATTAAAACCAAACAAAAACTGAGCCCTAAAATTGGTGATGTGCGCGCGGCAGTGGGGAACTTACTGCCTCACTGTCGTGAGTTGCTGGAGAAGGGAAGAAGAGATTTCCAATGCCAAAAGATCTTCCGAGCTATGTCTCGTTACTTACGGAGGGTAGTGTGGGCTACACTCACAAATTAATCCCTAAATGTTTTAGAGATTAAATCACATACCGAAATAATTTTCTGGTTCTTCAATTAACTTTCTCAACTCTTGAGAGCATGAAGAAGAGAAGGAGGCTAGGGTTTTCTAATGTCTTGTTTTCAAAAGAAAAATATAATTTTTCTTTTATACTTAGGGTAATTTGTTTCATAAAACAAATCAACCACTAGTTTCCCATTCCCTCTCAATTTCGGCCAGGGCAAGGAATTTTTGTTTTTGTTTCCAAAACAAACAAATCCTATTCCTTACTCAATGAGGATTTCGGCCAAGCCATCCTATTTAGATTTGATTTTGTTTCCCAAATAAACAAATCCTATTCCTTATCCAATAGGGAATTCGGCCAAGGCATCCTATTTTGATTTGATTTTGTTTCCCAAACAAACAAATCATATTCCTTATCCAATAGGGAATTCGGCCAAGGTAAGGATTTTTGTTTCCAAAATAAATCTTAGCCTTATTAAATTATATCATGTATAATTCAATATTCTATTTTTTATAATTATCATATAATTATTAATACCTTACATTAACTTTTAATGTATAGTCTCAAGTGTGATGTAATTAATATTATTAATCATATTAATAATATTTATTCTTTGTGAATGTATAATTGGACTGTCCAATTATATTAACTCCGCTAAAGTATATCGAGCTAGCACGGGGACCAAATGGACCTACGGTTACGAGCTCCAATAATCTCGAAATATTAATTAAGCTCTTAATTAAATATTTCGAATTATTAACTCCGGGTTATTCCATTAAAAATCCGAAGTTGCACTCTCGTTGCTGTTGATGAAATTTTAAGCCGAACCAAGTTGGTGTCCACCGATATAGTCATTGCATACGAATTGATCCTTCACGAGTATCTCGTAATTAGAGCCGGGTCATAATGTATGTTATACCCCTCTAATTATTTTTACCTTAAGTACCATTGATTCTCTAATGAACGATTTATTCATAACTATTATGAATATTAATCTTTCTATTCGTAATAGAAAGACTTGAGCGCTCAATCGTTCAAGTACCGAATCAACCCTTAAAAAGATACTCATCTACTTCTCGTAAGAAGGAGTGAACTCCATGTCTATCTAAAACGTTCCCAGCTACAAAACAAACTGTGCCCCCAAAGTACGTAGCTATTGGTTGGGATTGCTACACCAACCTCACCTTTGTAAATCAAAGGACACAGCCTGCCATGCAGGAGTTCGTAGTACACTCAGGATTAGGATCAATCCATATATGACCATCAAGTAGATGGAAATGACTTTCTTTGCTTTAACGGATATTATAAGAATGTCATTTCAATCTGGGTCCAGTCCTATGTGATCGCATCATACAAGGTGCCTCCATTCTCACGTCTCTACATGGATGATCTGGATTAAGATCGTCATACAAATATAGAACTAACCGTAGCTATAGATAAACCACAAACAAAGTACCCGGTTTGTTTGCTCTCTATGGACTATTTAAGATTACTAACTTCAGACACAAATCCTCTGGTGTATGACACTCATACACTTAGTCTGAAGGTACATAAGTAATCTACGGTATTTACGGAGATATATAATATGCGAAATATAAACAAACAATTTGATAAATGAATAATGCATCGTTTTATTTCAAAACGCATGAAATCGTTTACATCACATGTATCTCTAGGGCATACATCCCAACAATCTCCCACTTGCACTAGAGCAAATAGGACATGTCACGTAATCCTAGACCATCTAGGTGACCTTCAAAAATTTTAGCCGGCAAGGTCTTTGTAAACGGATCAGCAAGGTTCTATGTGGATGCAATCTTTATGACGGTAACATCTCATATCTGCACTATCTCCCTCATGAGATGATATTTCCTTTCTATATGCTTTCCCCTCTTGTGGCTTCTTGGTTCTTTGGAGTTTGCCACCGCTCCACTATTATCGCAATAGAGGGTGAGTGGTCTATCCATATCTGGAATAACTTTTAGATCTCCCAAGAATTTACGGAGCCAGACTGCTTCTTTAGCTACTTCACAAGCCGCTACATATTCAGCCTCCATGGTGGAGTCGGCAATGCAAGATTGTTTTATGCTCTACCACTCAATAGCCCCACCACCTAGGGTAACCCTGATCCAGATATGGATTTCCTGGAATCAACATCCGTCTGAAAATCAGAGTCTGTGTATCCCCTTAGGATCATATCCTCACTGGAATATACTAGCATATAATCTCTCGTTCTCTTAAGATACTTGTGAATGTGTTTCACAGCCACCCAGTGATCCAATCCCGTGTTTGACTGAAACCTACTGACTACTCCCACTGTAAAGCAGATGTCCGGTCTCGTGCATAACATGGCATACATGAGACTACCAACTGCTGAGGTGTATGAGATATCTCTCATTTCCTTAACACTTTGAGGTGTCTTAGGAGACTGTTCCTTTGACAAATGAATTCCATGCCGATAAGGCAGATTGCCTTTCTTGGAATTCTGCATCCCAAATCGCACAAGGATCTTGTCGATGTAGGATGCCTGAGACATATCTAACAGTCGTTTCTTGCGATCCCGAAGTATCTGGATCCCAAGAACATAACTAGCCTCTCCCAAATCTTTCATTTAGAATTTCTCAACTAGCCAGGTTTTTACATCTGATAATATCCTTACATCATTCCCAATGAGTAAAATATGATCAACGTATAAAACAAGAAAAACCACCTTCCCGTCAATGACGCGCTTGTATACACAAGGCTCATCAACATTCTGCTCAAAATTATAAGACTTGATCGTTGTGTCAAATCTTATATTCCAAGATCGAGATGCCTGCTTGAGTCCATAAATGGACCTTTGTAGTTTGCAAACGTTTTGCTCTAGACCTTGGGCGATGAACCCTTCTGGTTGTATCATATAGATACTTTCATCAAGATTTCCATTCAAGAATGCAGTCTTGACATTCATTTGCCAAATTTCATAGTCATAATATGCGGCAATGGATAGAAGAGTGCGGATAGATTTAAGCATAGCTACAGGCGAGACAGTTTCCTCATAGTCAACTACCTCTTTATAGGTATAACCCTTGGCCACTAGTCTAGCTTTGAAGGTCTGTACCTTCCCATCTGATCCCCTCTTCCTCTTGTAGATCCACTTGCAACCTATGGGTTTCACCCCATCAGGTCGGTCTACAAGTTCCTAGACCGAGTTGGAGTGCATGGACTCCATCTATAGGTTCATGGCTTTGAGCCATTCCTCTTTGTCAGAATCATCCATTGCACTACTATAGGTCAATGGATCATCTATACCATCGCTGAAGGCGACAACTTGTGCCTCTCAAACCCCTAGGTAGCGATCAGGTTGTCGCACAACCCTTCCATTGCGTCTAGGTGGTAGATCATTCTGACTGGGTAGCATCTGACTATCAGATGTCGAAGGTGCTATGTATTTGTCAACTTTCATTGACGATGGCATGCTGGTCGAACCAGTAAGTAACTCCTCGATTAATATTTTACTATGAGGCTTGAACTCCGTCATGTAGTCCTCCTCTAGAAACGTAGCATTTATCGATACAAATACTTTGTTATCATCGGGACTGTAGAAGAATCCACCCCTAGTCTCATTCGGGTAGCCTACAAATAGGCACACCTGAGAACGTGGTTCCAACTTTGTAGTCTTATTCTTCACCACATGTGCTAGACACCCCCATATGCGGAAATGTCGCAAACTAGTTTTACAACCATTCCACAACTCTAAGGGAGTCTTAGGAACAGACTTAGATGGAACTACATTAAGGATATACATTGCGGTTTACAGTGCATATCCCTAGAATGAACTAGGTAAGGAGCTATAACTAAACATATATCTTATCATGTCTAGTAGGGTTCGATTTCTCCTTTCTGCAACACCATTTTGTTGTAGTTTCAGGTGTTGTGAGCTGGGATACTATCCCATGCTCAACTAAGAATTCCTCGAAATCTCTGTCAAGGTATTCCCTTCCACGATCTGATCGTAGAGTTTTGATTGTCTTACCTAATTGGTTCTCAACCTCAGCACGATACTCCTTGAACTTTTCAAAGGTATCGGATTTGCGATGCATTAGGTAGACATACCCATATCTTGAATAATTGTCAATGAATGTGACAAAGTATTCATAACCACCTCGGGCTTTTACATTCATCGGTCCGCAAACGTCCGAATGTATTAGTTTTTCGTGGTTGATTGACTCTTATACCTTTTCCAGTAAAAGGTCTCTTGGTCATTTTTCCTTCTAAACAGGATTCACAAACTGGTAAAGTCCCGAGCTTTAACTGGTTTAAGGCTCCGTTCTTTATCAATCTATTTATACGGTCAAGGTTGATGTGACCAAGTCTAAGATGCCATAGATATGTGTCATCGTGAGAAATCTTTGGCCGTTTTATTTTAGGTTTTTCAACCTTAAACATTTCAGTATTGAGCAGTGACCTATGTGTTAACGGTCTTAACACATACAAGTTATTTTCTGAGTTTCCTGTGCATATAGTTAATCCATTTCTACCAATAACAACTAAATTGCTATTAAAAGAAACTGAATAACCATCATCCAAAAGTCTAGAAACAGAAATTAGATTCCTGCGAAAACCAGGAATGAATAACACATTGTTCAAATTTAAATAACTATTATTAATAAAATTTAAACTGGAAAATCCCACTACACTTGCTGAAACGGCATACCCTGTCCCGACCCTCATGGTGTAATCACCTTCAGCAAGGTCCCTCCATGAATCAAGTAGCTATAAAGAAGAACAAACATGGTTAGTGGCCCCAGAATCAATAATCCAAGCGGATTTATCATCTTCCACTAATAGAGATTCAATAACGAGTAAATCATATTTACCTGTTTCCTTTTTCTCCTTTAGCTCAGCAAGGTATTTAAGACAGTTCCTTTTCCAATGCCCATTCTTGTCGCAGTGGAAACATTTTCCTTTGGGCTTGGAATCCTTGGAGCCTTTCTTGTTCTTCTTTTTCATGGGCTTACCCTTAGCCTTTCCAGTGCTTTTCTTCTTCTTCTTTGCAGATTTAGAAGATTCGACAACATTTGCCTCTGCATTGGACTTACGAGGATCCACAAGCATGGACTCATAATG
Source organism: Zanthoxylum bungeanum (assembly GCA_019454045.1). Classification (NCBI taxonomy): domain Eukaryota; kingdom Viridiplantae; phylum Streptophyta; class Magnoliopsida; order Sapindales; family Rutaceae; genus Zanthoxylum; species Zanthoxylum bungeanum. The sequence continues at coordinate 35,309 of SKCR01004391.1, forward strand.
GGTGAGCTCATTAAGCAGTTGGGTCAAAGTAAAAGACAACTTGTTCATAACATAGTTTCTTTTAAACTGCAGGAAACTCTTCGGAAGAGTTTCCATAATCATGGTCACCTGGCTACCCTCGTCAATACGAGCTCCATGGGTTTCAGCAGTGTTGAGATAAGTCATCATCCTTAAGACGTGCTCTCGAACTGGTGTCCCATCGTTCATCCTAGCAGTCATCGCTGAGACCATGGCCTCATGCCGTTGACGCTCCGAAGGCTGCCCAAACATGCCCTGAAATGACTCCATCATCTGAGATGCTAGTGTTGAGTTCTAATATATGTCTCAAGATCAACAAATCAAGCAAGAAAACGCATGAATACACAACATAGGAGGTGCGGAATATACTCACAATGGTCGGTTTTGATGCGAAGAAGAACACAAGCCATTTTCGTCCTGTGGTTGCTCGGTTTGGCCTCCAAAAACACAGGGGCTGCTCGGTTTTGGTCATCTTTGTGTCTCCAAGAATCGGCCATGCAAGACTCCATTGAAGCTCCAAGCTTCAAGCTTTCCAAGCTCACAAATTCGTTTCCCTATCACCATAATAACCCATGTGTGTGCTAGCACTTGTCTTCTTCATTTGCTTCTCAATGCTCGGTCAAACCAGAACAAAGACAAGAAGAAATCGGCTAGAACCGTGAGAAGAGAAGAAGAAAAAAAGAGGGAAAAGAGAAGGAGAAGGGTTTTCACGTGAAACCGTGATTGGGAGAGAGAGTGTAAAAAGAAAAAGTAATTTTGATTTATATATTTCCAAAATAAAATAACCATATAAAACTTTTCAATATTCAAAATACCAAAAGTCTAAAGCCAAAAGGTAAAAAGCTTTCAATCAACTTTTCACCCATCACTTCTACTTTTCTTTAAGTCACATCACATCACATCACTTTAATAAAGTGACATGTTGTCAATCACATCACTCAAAGTGACAATTGATTTGACAATTGACGCGACTATTGATTTGATGCTTGATGTGACTTGCGTGCCGCACTCGAATTCGAAATGCAATGCGCTCGCAATCACTCTCGGGCTCGGGTTCGCTAATTACAAATTAATGAATTTTCCGTCGCGTCGTAATTAAATGATTACGCCTAGCGAAATCACTATTCACGTCGCTAACGAATTAATTCTAAATTAATTCGTTCGCCCGAATTAAAATCCTATTTTAATTTCGCGTCGAAATCCAATTTCATATAATATATCGAATATATTATTTTATCGATTAATTCCAAATTAATCATTCTCTCTCTTTAATTAATATTTTATCTCAGATAAAATATCTCCGCAATTAATCCCAGATTAATTTTCTCTCTCTTCTAATTAATCCTAGATTAATTAAAGTGCGAGTTATACATCATCGGTGAATCTTCAGGAAGCGACCCATGAGATCTCCGGATATGTTGGCAGTAAATACGGTCGTCGGATTATCCGAACACGTAAGCACCTCGTACTACGTTTATACCGATTTTCAAGACAAGGTTGGCTTCTAGCAAAGCGTCATGCCTACCCAATTCTCCAGAAATATTCTTACAGGAATATATAGATCTGTATCAAGCGTAGTATACCGTAGAATTGTGTATATCGACCCAGTATCGGATAGTCACGTGCTAGGGCTGGGGCTGGATAAGTGTCTGCCCCGTCCGAAGCACATGTCGGATGTCTGGTAGTAGTCTCTATAATCGGATATACATGACCTTGTCATAATATCTCGATGGCCGGCCAGCACTTAAGAGCACTAATACCGTATCCTGCGTGACATCATCTCCACTATAACTGAAGTGATACTTCCGTCTCGACATCACACCCAATACACTACGACTCTCTGATAAACCCAGAAGCGGTGTACGCAGAACCGGTTAAAGCCCTGTACCACCAAGACCAAAGTCTACCGATTATCACAAGTATTAGCGATGCAAGTCCCAGGTTAAGACTATACACACCTACCTTGATTTCGGCCTCCCATAGACACATAGTCATAATACCAATGGGATTCCGAGGGGTCTATCCAGAGCGAAGCTGTTTCCCGTACCATCGGTGAAACACAACCTCCTATCGCACTTGCATAAGTATCCAATACTTAAATATATGAGAACTATGCCGTTGTGCCCTCATAACGCGCACAAGTGCAATACTAGCCTATTCCGCATTATCGATGTCCTGTCTCGATAATACTCCGGCTAGGGATATTTAATGATTAATCCTTCGTGGACTGATACTGTCTCATATCATCTCAATCCAGGAACTAATCATATGGACCTCTCTTCATTTATACATATATGGTGATCTAATCACAAATGAAGAGAGTGCAATTTCCTTGTGACATAGTTAATTTGTACAACAACACCGTGATCTGTACAAATAGTGACGCTATGGGTCATATTATCCAACAATCTCCCACTTGGCACATAGCCAGTCACTCGAGTGTCTAACACCCGAACTATGTACGGTTCGCTCAAATTGCTGAGGAAAGGGTTTCGTCAGCGGATTTGCGTAATTATCTTTTGACGCGATTTATACGATCATCACATCGCCACGATGTATGATCCGAACGAATCAGATAAATATAGAAGTATATATCTGGATCGTCGATGAGACCATTAATTCTTTAGCCTATGCTGATGCCTAGCTCAGCTGCTAACAGAACTATATCTAATCTAATTAGATTTATTATCGATCCAAATGGCTTCTATTGCTGCCTCAGCTGCAGCAATAATCCGCATTTGTTGTTAATTCGGCAACAATTATCTTGCTCGGAATATTTCCAGCTTACTGTCCCGTTATTCAAACTTTATAGTACCGCAGTATTTACCGTTTGGAAACTTGCAGCAGTGATCCTAGTCACTTCAAGTTCTCCATCTCCATAGTTTAAGACAACATCTTTAGTTCTCTAAGATACAAATAGATGTCCTTAACTTCAATCCAATGACTATCACTTGGATTGTCCCGATTGTGACTCCATATGCTCAAAGCGTATGAGACACCAATACAAGTACATTTTAAATGTACAATTTCCAGAGAGTGTTAACAACTCCAAATCTATCCCTGTAGATCTTTATTCCTTGAATAAAGGTTGTTACTCCCCAGAATTCCACAAAGAATTTCTTATGAAAGCCAAGCTTTCACCGATTGTTTTATGGGAATTTCATTATCAGTGCTCTCCCACTAACCTCCTTATATACACAAGAATTATTTCGTTTTGAGTCAAATCATAAACCATTATGATTATATCAAAACGTCAGTTCCAAGAACCTTGCTTGTTTCAATCCAAACATGGATCGAATAACCTGCAAACCTTGTTTGTCGGTTATACAAAATCGTCAGGATGTTGTAAGCATCCTCCAAAAGGTTTCCTTTTCAGGAAAGCGATTTTGATCTGCAACTGACACATTTCATAAATGAAATATGCAGTTATCAACAAGCATCTTCAAAATGGATTTACCATGGCAACAGGTAAGAAGGTTGAACCGTTATTAACACAATGTTGATAACGATACCTTTCCGTCAAAAGCCCGGCTTTGTACGTTGGTATGTTGCCATTCATGTATGTCTTCCTTGAAGACGTTTAATGTACCAATAGGCACAATGCCTTGTGGTACAACAACTAGTATCCAAAATAGTTGTTATACATGGAATCCATTTCGGATTCATGGCACTTTGCCATAATAGGGAGTCGATACCTCGTATCACTTCCTCAAAACGTAGTCGGCGGATATACCTTCATAAGATTGACATCTTTATGAGGTTAGATCAGAAACCCATACCCTAGGTCGTTTTCTGACTCTCTCTGATCTACGCGGTTCTTGTGTACTCGAAGATTAATGGTATAGATTCATCATAGATGAACTATTTGTGTTCCATTAAGGACTTCGTGCCTTGAACAGTATTACTCCGATTTTCATCGAGTATCACTATCCTCCCACTGACCACTGCATATCGGTATTCCTCTCAGGAAAAACCGCATGGTGAGCAACAATCACATTGTTCTCATGTGAGATTTACAAGTACTATACTTATGGTTTCCTTTAGGATAACCAATATTGGCACTTATCCAATTTGGGTCCTTAGTTTGGTATCATCCAAACGTTATGCCTGGCATACCAAATTGTCAGGAATGAGAAACCCGGTTTCTTTCCCGTTCATATCCTATATGACATCTGTCAAACAGATTTATATGGAACCTTATTCTAAATAAGTTATTGCACTGTTAAAACTTATCCGTTGAAGGAAATGGTAGCTCAGAGCGACTCATGATTAGCCTTATCATGTCTAACATGATTCGGTTAATCCGTTCGGACACACCGTCACTTTGACGTGTTCCGGGAGGAGTCCTCATTTGAAAGAATACTATACTCTTTCAAGTATATAAGAAACTTATTGCTTAAGTATTTTCCATTACGGTCTTACCGTGACGGTATAATACTATAGCCGATCTGTTTGTCTATTTCGTGTCGAAACTCTAAAAGTTTCCGATTTGTTCTTCAAAAGAAACACATAACCATAACGTGATGTCACACATCCGTTAAGGTCACGAAATATTCATGTTCACATCTAGCCTAGCTAGATATGGGCCCACTAACTTCACCATGAATAGGGCTAACAGATCGGTGGCCCTTATACTATTACCAAGTAAATAGTGTTTTAGGTACTTTACCTAATAAACTAGATTCGCAGACTTTATTTGAATAGTCAAATCAGTCCTAGTACCCACTCTTCAAAAGTGTGGATATACGAGTCTTGTTAATTGTGTCCTAGACAACAATGCCACAAATAAGTCTCTATTGATCAAATCAATTTGAGCTATTTATTTGTCATTTTATATGTTTGAGATTTTATTTATATTCAAAATATAAATTCTGTTATTTACATCTAATGTATTTATCTCAGTATCATCTTTATATAATAAAACACTTAGTGTTCTATAATATAAAGGTTTATCCACAACGGATTAAACACTGATATAGAGATAATGTCTCTAGTCAAACTAGTTACATTATAACAGTTCCTAATTTAAGTACATACCCAAGGGTAGTTCCTAAACTTAGGTATCTACGGTCGAAACAGCGACTTTCGTCCCGTTTCCGATTCGCAGAGCAATCTCAGCTTGAAGTCAGTATCCTGCTCAAAGCAGATTCTGAACATCAATACATATATTTTATGTACCACACTAAGTATTTAAAATCTAATTTCAATACTAGTTGAACATAACTAAGACAAATATTTTTAAAGTTAGAGCCTCGCCCTTTCTTTAATTCCTTCGTGTCTGCCATATCCAAATGGTAGTCACTTTGGGATATGTCAATTATCCTTTCAATATTTCAGAAACCTTAGGCCAAGCCTTGGTTTTTAGAATATCGAAACGATGTGCACCTCGTGCTACATGCCCAATTGCAAACTTTGACTTTATCTCCTCTAGAATAGTCAATTAATTCTCCAAGAATTATAAATTGCAATTTTAATACTTCTTAAATCTAAAATTAGATTTATGACAAGTATATTAAATTAAGCATTAAAGTCATCATCACATAAATCTTCCAAAGATTTTATGCTCTACTTATTTTGCTTAATTTTGGCTTAAGGTATAATAAGTTATTTTATCAAATAAAGTAACCTATTATTTATTCCCAATTTGAAAATTAAATCATTTAAAATATTTTAATCCCAGATTATATTTTAAATATCCAACTTTTCAATTTTATCTTGATTACAATAGTCCAACTATTTAATCAACGATTAGTGGTACTATATATATTATAATGATTATAATAGTCCAACTATATAATCAAATATAATCCAAATTAATTAACCTCAATTACATTGATTACTATAATCCAATTATAAAATCAACTGTAAACTGAAATTAATTATTCAATATATTGATTAATATAATCCAATTATATATAATCAAGTATAATACAGTCCAACTGTTTATTAAAACAACAATTTAAATATTAGTCCAACTAACATTTAATCTAATGACGAAATAATTTAAATGAGCGCGTATGGCGAGTAATTGAACGAGTATTGCAAATTCAATTCTTGCCTCCCACTATTTTTCGTCGAGCCTCTAACCCTCTGTCGAGTACTCGGGAAACCGTGTTTCCTAGTGGGCTAGGATCCCGTTAAATATCACACAATCTTGACTTTGGCCAACAAATTGTATGATAATTAACTAGGTAGATCTCTAAGATCAATTGGATCTCATCCAACTCCTAGATCCAGTAGGTGGACATCCAAGTCCCAAACATATATCTTATATATGCCTATACATCGAATGTATAACCTAACCTTTTTCCTCTGAATCAACTAGGCCTTGGCTTTGGCACAACAAACCTAGTGATCCCAGTCAAGCGCGGACCCATTGACATGGAAGCTTCGTAATCAATGTCAATGGACAAGAAGTGGTCTTGACTTTGGCCAACAAACCACAACTTGGACACGACACCGATATGGAACAAAGCCTCGTGATTAAAACACATCTTCGACGGACAAGGGCTTGACTTTGGCCAACAACCCCTGCCAATCTCGGATCTTGAGTAAGAATCACTCAATGGAAGGAAAATAAACGCTTGATATTTAACGAGGGTTTTTCGCGTGCAAATTGGCTACCAATTTATTATCTTTGTTAAGGTCTCATCATCATACACCCTTAAACATGCATTCTAAACACATAATAAAGCGCATATGAAATAAAATAATAATGATATGCGGATGGATACTTTACATTGATCCTAGATCAAATCTCTCATTTTCTCTCTCCAAAGCTAGCACATGTATTTACTTCTACCCGTTACACTACACTTCTAAAGAAACCTCATTTACATTGAGGGGAATAGGTGAGAAGAGAATACAAAGAAATAGGAGATAAGGCTGGACACGCAGGTCCAATTAATAAATCAAATTTATTACAATTTCCAAAATCGTCCCACCCGACTAATATCCATCCGATATACATTATTCATGCATCGCAACCATGTATTCATACAAGCATGTTATCAATCAATCAAATCCAATTAATTAATCTGATAATTAGTGATCATCCAATGTTCAAACAACGATTTGATTTTTGCTCGAGTCAAACTCGTTTTGCGAATAAGTACTCAAAGTACGAATTCTTGAATTAAATTAAACTACATAATTAAATCCAATTTAATACGCATTTAATTCTAATTCATATTTAATTCCAAATTAAATTATTACACCTTTATTAACGAACCTTTACGACTTAAATTCCAAATTTAATCGCAACGGGTCTCAAAGCCCGATTAACATCTAATGTTTTTAATTAAAGTCCAATGGGCTTTTAATTATTTCTATAAGGCGTGGACTTTTGGTCAACTCGGGTCAAACCGAACAACCAAAATCCAATCCGGGAGTTACCCCATAAGCCTTTAAATTAATTTTGGCCCATTAGGCCCAATTAAATAATTAAGGTCCATTAAGTCATAATTGGACCTTTTGGATGCGGTTTTGGGCCTAATTGGATCCAACCAATTTTGCCTAAACCCAACTTTGTTACAACAAAGCCCAAAAGCCCAATTACAACCTAACAAGCCCAATTTCCAAATCAAGCCCAAATTAATTAACTTACAAAATTCCAAATTCCACAATTAATTAACCTAAGTGTAATACACAATCAATTACCCAATTAACATTTCTAAAACATCAATTAGCCTAATTAATCATGCACTTTAACACCAAATAGGTCCAACACAATTCAATTAAAATCAAACCCAATTTACATGCTTTCAAGTCTCGGCAATTAGGGGTTTTTCAATTCGATTCGGTTTCAATCCAATTGAATCCACAATCATAATTACCAAATCAATTCAATTCATCCAATGAACAAACAACAAAATCACAATGAATTTCATGTTCATTGAATTCGGCAAGCCACTTTAAAAGGGAAAATTGTTCCAAATCAAAATTCAATCCAATTGAACTTCAAAACAACATTACCCAATTGTTTTAAGTCATCCAATGATCAAAAAACAAATTAATTCCAAGACATTAGGGTTCTTCTTCCATTTCGGTCATGCCTCCAATTTGGGGAAAATTGATCCAATCCAATTTTCTTGAAATTGATCACACACAATCTCAATTAAACATGTTTTAAGCATACTTAAACATCCAATTTAATTAAAACATGCTCAAACACATTTTACCCAATTTCAAGTTACATGTTCAACCTAAAGAATTGGGGAAAATTGATCCAATCCAATTTTCTTGAAATTGATCATGCACAACTTCAATTAATCACATACAAGCATACTTAATCAATCAATTCAACCAAATCATGCTTCAATTGATTTTACCCAATTTGTCATGCCCAAATTTGGGGAAAATTGAATCCAATCCAATTTCATGAAATTGATCATACAACTTCAATTCAACAACATACAAGCATACTTAAACAACAATTCATTCCAAAACATGCCCAAATTGTTTACCCAATTTCAACCTAACTTTTTCATGCTTGATAATAGCTCAAGATACCATTGTTGAGTTCTAATATATGTCCCAAGATCAACAAATCAAGCAAAAAAAACGCATGAATACACAACATAGGAGGTGCGGAATATACTCACAATGGTCGGTTTTGATGCGAGAAGAACAACAAGCCATTTTCGTCCCTTGTTTGGTGCTCGGTTGGCTCCAAAAACAGCAGGGGCTGCTCGGTTTTGGTCCTCTTTGGTTCCTCCAAAATCGGCCATGATGACTCCATTGAAGCTCCAAGCTTCAAGCTTTCCAAGCTCACAAATTCGTTTCCCTATCACCATAATATAACCCATGTGTGTGCTAGCACTTGTCTTCTTCATTTGCTTCTCAAATGCTCGGTCAAACCAGAACAAAGACAAGAAGAAATCGGCTAGAACCGTGAGAAGAGGAAGAAGAAAAAGAGAGGGAAAAGAGAAGGAGAAGGGTTTTCACGTGAAACCGTGATTGGGAGAGAGAGTGTGTAAAAAGAAAAAGTAATTTTGATTTATATATTTTCCAAAAATAAAATAAACCATATACAACTTTTCAATATTCAAAATACCAAAAGTCTAAAGCCAAAAGGTAAAAAGCTTTCAATCAACTTTTCACCCATCACTTCTACTTTTTCTTTAAGTCACATCACATCACATCACTTTAATAAAGTGACATGTTGTCAAGTCACATCACTCAAAGTGACAATTGATTTGACAATTGACGCGACTATTGATTTGACGCTTGATGTGACTTGCGTGCCGCACTCGAATTCGAAATGCGAATGCGCTCGCAATCACTCTCGGGCTCGGGTTCGCTAATTCCAAATTAATGAATTTTCCGTCCGTCGTAATTAAATGATTACGCCTAGCGAAATCACTATTTACGTCGCTAACGAATTAATTCTAAATTAATTCGTTCGCCCGAATTAAAATCCAATTTTAATTTCGCGTCGAAATCCAATTTCATATAATATATCGAATATATTATTTTATATCGATTAATTCCAAATTAATCGTTCTCTCTCTCTTAATTATATTTATCCCAGATAAAATATCTCCGCAATTAATCCCAGATTAATTTTCTCTCTCTTCTAATTAATCCTAGATTAATTAAAGTGGCGAGTTATACATCATCGGTGAATCTTCAGGAAGCGACCCATGAGATCTCCGGATATGTTGGCAGTAAATACGGTCGTCGGATTATCCGAACACGTAAGCACCTCGTACTACGTTTATACCGATTTACAAGACAAGGTTGGCTTCTAGCAAAGCGCCATGCCTACCCAATTCTCCAGAAATATTCTTACAGGAATATATAGATCTGTATCAAGCGTAGTATACCGTAGTATTTGTATATCGGCCCAGTATCGGATAGTCACGTGCTAGGGCTGGGGCTGGATAAGTGTTTGCCCCGTCCGAAGCACATGTCGGATGTCTGGTAACTAGTCTCTATAATCGGATATACATGACCTTGTCATAATATCTCGATGGCCGGCCAGCACTTAAGAGCACTAATACCGTATCATGCGTGACATCATCTCCACTATAACTGAAGTGATACTTCCGTCTCGACATCACACCCAATACACTACGACTCTCTGATAAACCCAGAAGCGGTGTACGCAGAACCGGTTAAAGCCCTGTACCACCAAGACCAAAGTCTACCGATTATCGCAAGTATTAGCGATGCAAGTCTCAGGTTAAGACTATACACACCTACCTTGATTTCGGCCTCCCATAGACACATAGTCATAATACCAATGGGATTCCGAGGGGTCTATCCAGAGCGAAGCTGTTTCCCGTACAATCGGTGAAACACAACCTCCTATCGCACTTGCATAAGTATCCAATACTTAAATATATGAGAACTATGCCGTTGTGCCCTCACAACGCGCACAAGTGCAATACTAGCATATTCCGCATTATCGATGTCATGTCTCGATAATACTCCGGCTATGGATATTTAATGATTAATCCTTCGTGGACTGATACTGTCTCATATCATCTCAATCCAGGAACTAATCATATGGACCTCTCTTCATTTATACATATATGGTGATCTAATCACAAATGAAGAGAGTGCAATTTCCTTGTCACATAGTTAATTTGTACAACAACACCGTGATCTGTACAAATAGTGACGCTATGGGTCATATTATCCAACAGCTAGAGCCATAGGTTCATGCTTTACAGCAAGAACCTCAGACATCCATGCTAGCAAGTAGTAGCGGGCTTTCTCATTTGCTGCGACCCATTTTTGGTAGGTATCACGCACAGCTTGGCCAACATTTCTGGCCGGCTCGGGAGGACGTTCCTCCGTCAGGACAAACTTCAGGTGTTCACAGACAAGGATAGCGTTCATGTTACTTTTCCACTTAACATAGTTTTCTCCGGTCAATTTATCGTTTGAAAGCATGGAAATAATTGGAGAAACCATGGCTGAAAATAAAATAAACATGCATTCAACATTCATTCATCGTATATTAAAATCATCAAAGAATTTTGGCATAAAATTAAACATGAAGCAAGAACCATGAGTAATGAATTAGAAACCTAAGAGAATTGCTACACCACGGAAACCTATCATCCCTCAAGTAAGTGCCGCCGAAGGGTAGGTCAAGTACTCGCATGATTGATCGAGACAATCTCAGTCAATTTAATATATTTGGGAATAACTCTTATTCCTATATTAAACAACTACCGTTTTATTTGATCAAGGAATTCCATTAACAGTTAATTATTCCTTTGTGAGTGTAACCCGCCGTTTCGGGATTCTTTGACTTAACGAAGGAAGTGACGCCGTAGAGTAGGTCAGTTCACAAGATACATCTAGAATCCCTATCCTATCGGAACCCAAACCCGTATTGACCCAAAATTGACACCATCCGTAGGGGGACGAAAACAAAGCCGTCTCGAGGTGCCTTTTGAATCTCACGTTTTTAGACTAACAACGGAGATCGTGGGATGTACTGTCGTATATCCCTCTACCACTCACTATTTTAAATATTAAGGTTTCTATCTAAAATATTTTATATTTTATTTTAACTAGTGTGGATAAACTTATGGCGGCTAAATCATAATTGTTATTTACACTAGTTTGTCATAAGTGAGCTAAACTAATTTTAATTATTAAAATTGTGTCAGTAATATTAGTCTCTACTAATATATTTACTCTCTAAAACTAATTTAATTAGAGTGGTATAACTAATGCAAGTAAAATGCATGAGTGGGCACCCTAAGCTATATGACATGTTATTCACACAATTCGAAATAAACATACATATAACATAAAAATTATTTTGCATTGACCGGGCTCTTATTTTTCCTATACTAATCCAATTAGTACAAAAGATTCACCAAGGCATTCCTTGGCCTTCAAATCCCGCTCCAAAGTGGTGTTGGCTCTTTTTGCGACTTCGGTGCTCCAAATTACAAAGAATTGAAACTTTACATTGAAAATTAAAATTACAATAAATATAAATAATGGCCTTATGGCCTTACATCCCAAAACCAAAACCAACTACAAAAATAAGAGCCAGAAAAATTTACGACCAATGCAAAATCCATTCATTACATGAAATAACAAAACCATTCATCACATTAATATCACAATGTGCCCACTAATCTAAACATGCATATCATATTTATAACTCATATAAATATATTAAAAATAGAAACTTTAAATGAAAAATTAAAGGGTTAAGAGCACTTTTCAACCTCGCTCTTGATGCCAATTGTAGGAAACGCTTTCCCTCTCGCATCGGAAGCGTTAGGTCGAACTTGAAATTTTTTTTGCTTTGCCCTTCCCTTAGCCGAATGGTACCAGTGGGTATACTGAAATTTTGCTTCTATTTTGAACATGATTTCAGCCCCGGAATACCCCTAAAACAGTCCCCGAACAGTCCCTTGAACTGCAGTGAAATAGCTGATTGTTTAGCACCCGTTACACGCGCGAACTGCACTCAAAACAGTCCACAATTTGCATGAACTGCTGTAGACTTTTAAGTCTGATTTTTCACTCAGAAAACAATCCTAACGCAGCCCTAAAATTACCCCAAAGTGTTTCCTAAAACCTGAATTAAAACCAAACAAAAATCAAGCCCCAAAATTGGTGATGTGCGCGCGGCAGTGGGGAACTTACTGCCTCACTGTCGTGAGTTGCTGGAGAAGGGAAGAAGAGATTTCCAATGCCACAAGATCTTCCGAGCTATGTCTCGTTACTTACGGAGGGTAGTGTGGGCTACACTCACAAATTAATCCCTAAACTTTTTAGAGATTAAATCATACACCGAAATAATTTTCTGGTTCTTCAATTAACTTTCTCAACTCTTGAGAGCATGAAGAAGAGAAGGAGTCTACGGTTTTCTAATGTCTTGTTCTCAAAAGAAAAATATATTTTTCTTTTATACTTAGGGTAATTTGTTTCATAAAACAAATCAACCACTAGTCTCTCATTCCTCTCAATTTCGGCCAGGGCAAGGAATTTTTTATTTGATTTTGTTTCCAAAATAAACAAATCATATTCCTTACTCAATGAGGATTTCGGCCAAGCCATCCTATTTAGATTTGATTTTGTTTCCCAAACAAACAAATCCTATTCCATATCCAATAGGGAATTCGGCCAAGGCATCCTATTTTGATTTGATTTTGTTTCCCAAACAAACAAATCATATTCCTTATCCAATAGGAATTCGGCCAAGGCAAGGATTTTTGTTTCCAAATAAATCTTAGCCTTATTAAATTATATCATGTTTAATTCAATATTCTATTTTTAATAATTATCATATAATTATTAATACCTTACATAACTTTTAATGTATAGTCTCAAGTGTGATGTAATTAATATTATTAATATTATTAATCATATAATAATATTTATTCTTTGTGAGTATATAATTGGACTGTCCATTATATTAACTCTGCTAAAGTATATCGAGCTAGCACGGGGACCAAATGGACCTACGGTTCCGAGCTCCAATAATCTCAAATATTAATAACTCTAATTAAATATTCAAAATATTAACTTTGGGTTATTCCAATAAAAATCCGAAGTTGCACTCTCTGTTGGGGTTTTGGGCGATGGGCGCAGCGGAAGCGCGGGTCCGGGCGATATCGTATTTTAAAACTTTTTCAAAATACCGAATTAAGTATTCAATATCTAATATGAATAATTAATTCATATATTACCTAAACAAATTTATTTAATATCAAATATTAACATAAACTAGTTGAAACTCGCGAAACTTTTACGAAAAAACTATTTTTCCACAAAATTGCCTAAAACACACGTTTTTTACCAAACCGACTACCCGACACTTATGGAAACTGCCCAGGTCAGATCCAATAGTGTCGGGGCAGTTCATGGGCTGCCCAAACAGTGATGGAATCACTGTTTTCACAGCCGTCACCCGGTTGGCTCAAAATCCACCCGGTAACGCCATTTTTGGCCGTTTTTCGCTTATTTCAAGTCGGAAACACTTTCCGGAAATTGTGCTAACTCCCAAAACACATCCATAACATTCATAAGACATCAAATATATCCCAAATATCCAGTTTTACATAATCTGATCAGCAAACCGAAATTCCTAATTTTTTATGCTTTAAATCAAAATTTCAAGACTAAATCAATTAATCTCAACACCAATTGAGTCCCACCACACATGAACAACTCTAGAAAAATTCTAGGCTATCTTAGAGTGGATCAACAACTCTAGAATAACAACAATTCAACAATTGAATAAATTGGCATAATATTACAATAATATTCACCAATTTCAATTCACAAATGTTTCCAAACTTTCAATTCAACGACAACAACCAAAAGCCAAAAAATTCAGATTTGTAAGAACCCTAGAACCATTCTAAGTCATCAAGAAAATAAGAAATCAAATTAAACCTTAGCCTTTTCTTTGATTTTTCCTTCAATCTTCCATGAATCATCAAGAATCAATGAAAACCCATTTTCATCTTTGTTATTTGAAGCTTTCGGCAGTGTGTGGAGTGAACAGAGAGAAAATAAAATTTCCCCTTTTAAATAATTTTTTGGAAGAAAAAAAAAAGGGTATTATTGTCCATTTCCAATTTAATCTATTAAATAATGAAAATACATATTAAACTTTATATTATCCAATCAAAATTGGACAAAACATAAAGTTTAATTAATGCAAGCCAAATGCACCAATAATAATTAAACAAGTTCCATAACATTTATGGAAAAGTTTATTAATTAACAATTCAAATATTTAACAATTAAATATCCAAATAATTAATTAATGTAATTATTATTATATATGTATTTTATTTACAATAAATAACAATACATATATTTATGGCATGTGTCAAAATCTCATTTGACAAATAATTAATGTGTATCTAATCGTTGTAGGACACAGAAATCAGCGACGCTGTTATAGGCTCACGGCCTAGTTGGGAGTACATAATAGTCCGCGGAGGAACTAAACCGGGAGAAATAACATGGAGTCGCCACCCAGTGTGAACCGGGACAAAGATTTAAGGCCGCATTCACCCCTCGCAAGGGAAGACCTCAAACCGTTGGGTTCGGAATGGTCCCTTACTTATGTCACTTGTGATGATATGGTTTGGTGTCTTCCTTCACTCACTACCTTTCTATAAGGAAAAGTTGTGAGGGCACCAAGATAATCATTCACTTGTATATTAATGTGATGACTAATTTGGAGGACTCGTTGTTTATTCCCTGTCACCAAGTGATAAGAGCCTAAGAGGCATGGGTTTTTAAGAGAGTTCGCTTTGCCTTCCCTCTGGGGAATCTACAACGGGAAATCCATTTGACAGTCAGTCACACACCATAACTCGTTGTCACGTACCTTAAGGTATAAAAAAGGTGTGCTCACTTGGTCGCTCAGACCCTTGAGTGGGGAGACCTAGTTGTGGGCAACCATTCGTCAGCGAGAGCCTTTGTTTACACCCCTGAAACCTACATGTGAACCTTAGTTGTATGACCAGTAAAAGTTATTTCTTTATGTTTGTGTTTGGGATCATCGTCATTTGGATTCAGTTGGACGTATTGTCAAGAGAAATGGACTTGTTGGGCAATTTAAAGTGGGACAAGTTCATGTCCTTTTGCAATTGGGCCAAAAGCTTCTGAAATACCGATAGGCCATTTTGTATTTAGGCCTCTTATCATTTGAAGTTGTTTAGCCATGTTATCGAAAAGTGTAAACTTGTTGGGCCTTTTCAACTGGGACGAGTTTGCACCACGTAATAGTATGATTAAATGCTTTAAAATGATAATGGGCCAACTGGTGTATAAATCTTAATGATCTTGTATATTTCAAATATGAATGAATCAGTTAATGAGGGGTCTTGTATGGATCAGATTGAAGCCAATCTCACCAAGGTTACTGAACAACTGCAAGCTTTGACCACCGCAGTGTCTAATATAGTTGTGCCCCGTACAGGGGTAAGTTTTGAGAATGAGATGCGTGAAGAGCCTCCGAACAGGGTGAATGATGATATTCCTATCTTTGATGATGATATGGCCCAATATGCCGCTGGGAAGATAGCCGGGTCTCAGGCTGAGATACAGAAACTCTGTGATCAAGTGGAGTTAGTTACCCGTAAATTAAAGGGTAAGCATGAAGACTTACTGGACTATGAGGTGATGAAATTTGAGGAGCAGCTATCAGCTCAGTTTAAGATACCAACATAGCTAATTCAATGGGAATGAGGATCCGAGGGTCCATCTCTCCGACAATATGTTTCTGTAATGAGCTCAGTGGGCTTGACACAACGCCAAGTTCAGAAGATGTTTGGGATGTCGTTCGAGGGGCACCCGTAGTGTGGTACCATAGCCTTGAAAGAAAGGTTAAGGAAGATTGGAGGAACTGGCAGACACCTTTCTGAAATAGTATGTTACAGACTTGGAGATTGACTTGTCGCTCCGCGACTTGGAGAACACTAAACAGAAGCCGGAGAGAGCTTCAAGGATTATGTGGATCGCTGGAGAAGCCAGCTTTTGAAGATGCAGACTCAGCCCTCCGAGAAAGACCAAATCAAAATGATCATCAAGGGCACTAAGCCCTTTATTTATAGCAAGCTGGGGAGGATGACATCGATGATTGCTGATTTTCAACATTTGAGGGAAACTGTCATGGACATTGAAGAGGAAGAAGCTGAGAATAGAAAGTTTTATGGCCAGAATAGAAGGACTTTTGGAGGGCCTTCTGAAACCAAGCCCGCTAGTGCCGAGGTCACGGCCATCAGAAACAGGCGATTCTCCAACATTGGTAGGCCTCTATCGAAGGTGTTTGAAATGCTGAAGATGCAAGGGCTCTTGAAACCCTTAGAACCTAAACCACTTCCAAACCCTGTGCCACATTACCTTGACTTGAACTTATTTTGTTACTTCCATCAACAAAAGGGTCACGAAATTGACAACTGCCCCCACCTTAGGCATGAGATCCAAGACCTCATTGACACCCGCAAAATACCCGACCTAGAGAAAGAACAGCCTAACAGATACCATAACCCCCTGCCCAACTACCACTCAGTTCCACCACCCACATATATGATCAACTCCGGCCTACCCGAAAGTTTCGTCCTCCAAGATTTCAACCATTCAGCTTCTTTTATGGGATATGGGATGACAACGGTGAAGAACCTTAGGCCAAAGAAGAAGGCAATGCTGCGAAAGATGAGATTATTCTCCCTAGTTTATTTGATTTCAATCCTGCATTTTTAAGACATTGATTTTGTCTACTTGTTTGAACCCTTTTTAATAATAATATAGACATCCATTTCACTTACTTGTCTGAGTCCCTACCTTTCAAGAAGAACAATATAATCATTCAGGAGTTGGTTTCTCAATACGTGAGCCTGAAGGGAGAACTATACAAAAGACAAGTGAATGGCATTCAGTTGAAGTGTTTAAGTAAAGAAGAAGTTTGAAAGGCAACGGAAGCAGTACTGCCGGTGAGATACAGTCCATGCGGGTATTAGCAGAAGTAGATCTACATGAACAAGAGTGGGTCTCACATAGATTTGAACTGTTGGCATTGATGGATGAAGTCTTTGCATCAGATGCAGATATACCAGAAGGGATTGAAGCTGTATTTTACTTGAAAAAGAGAAGACCAAGAATTCACCCGAGGAACCGTCAGAAGACCTAACCCAACGGAATAAGAAATTAATTCATTCATGCATGCATACACGTAACGTATTTTGCATTCTTTTTGTGTGTGTTTGTTTTGTTTTGTATTCACAAGTTTAAAAGAAGAAAAAGAGAAAGCGGCGAAGGCAAACTAACCAGAAGCAACATCAGTACAGTGTTATCAATTTCAGGAATGAATCAGTATCAGTTTCAGGAAGGAATCCCAAGGTTGCGACCACACCAGTGATAGTTTCGGGAAGGAATCCCCGAGTTGAGGCCCATATCGGTATTAGTTTTAGGATTGAATCCCAGGGGGCGAAGCCCACATTTTCAGCAGTTGAAAGGAATACTTTCGTGGAGTGAGTGAATGAAAAAAGAAGAAGTCCTTGATGGTTAGGCATATGTCCGGTGATGACATTGTTTGCTGTAGGGAGAAACTTTAGAAACGATTAGTGCGAGATGTACTCTCTCATCCAGTATTCTGAGTAATTGTTCTCAGCTAGACTCGTTAGCACTTGATTACAGGATCTCAGCAGCAGAAGCCTGAGTGGTTGGCGAGATGACTAGTTGAAGAGATATTGGATCAGTGAATGACCATTTGCCTAGATGTCCACCTTGGTTTACTTCTGCTACGATATATGATATGGTTGGAAATGCAGAAAAAGTCTCTGCAATGAAAAGAAAAGAAAAAAATAGACCACCTATAATCGATAAGCGTGAAGCTACCCATGGGCGAGTATTAGGACCACCATGAGGAGAAATGCTACCTTAAAGGGTAGGTGTGTCAAAAAAAAAGAAAGAAAATTCAAAATGAAAAGAAAGAGACAAGACAAAAAAAAATGAAGAAGACCATATCGTGTTGAGTACGAGGAAGTAATCACAGAGTCTGATCAAGACATCTAGGTTGGTTAGACCCACTGATCCGATTCTCCGAGACAAAATCATCGAGTTGGCTTACTTAAGGAATAAGCTGCGAAAGCACACACACACACACTAGGAGTCTAGTTTGGATCATTCATTCAGACGAACGGATATTAGTGTATTGAGTACTTTGAAGATTCTATGGTTTCGACGCGAATCATCCGTTGAGGACGAAAACATGTTTAACTATCAGGATTATCTCGTGAGAGGCAGTACAATATGTTGAAATGAACCATCCCACCTCAGTATCAGTCTTGCCGGGTATGGCACTCTGGGGGTAAGGCCCACATTAGCATCAGTGTCAGTCTTGCCGGGTATGGCACCCCGGGGACGAGGCCCACATCAGCATCAATCAGTTTTGGGAATGAATCCCAGTGTCGAGGCCCCCACAACCGAAGGTTTTAGAATGAATCCAGGAATGATTCCCAGGGTCAAGGCCCACACCGTCATAGTTTTGGAATGAATCCAGGAATGAATCCCAGGGTCGAGGTCTGCATCGTCAAAGTTTTGGAATGATTCCAGGGATGAATCCTAGGGTCGAGGCCCGCATCGTCAGAGTTTTGGAACGAATCCAGGGATGAATCCTAGGGTCGAGGCCCGCATCGTCATAGTTGTGGAATAAATCCAGGAATGAATCGCAGGGTCGAGGCCCGCATCATCAGAGTTTTGGAATGAATCCAGGGATGAATCCCAAGGTCGAGGCCTGCATTGTCAGAGTTTTGGAATGAATCCAGGAATGAATCCCAGGGTTGAGGCCCACATCGTTGGAGTTTTGGAATGAATCCCAGGGTCAAGGCCCACACTATCGTCAGTTTCGGGAATGAATCCCAGGGTTGAGGCCCACATTGTCAGCAGTTTTTGAGGATGAATCCTAGGGGGTGAAGCCCGCATTATCAGTAGTTTTGGGAATGAAGCCCAGGGAATAAAGCCCACATTCAACACAGTTCGGAAATGAATGAGCCAATAATGGCACTCCGGGTATGGAGACACACCAACATCAGCATCAGTTTTGCCAGGTACGGCACTCTGGGTATGAAGATATCACTGCGACACTCGGGGTATGGAGACACAACCGCGACACCTCGGGTATGGGGTTTAACTTGCCAGATACGGCACTCCGGGTATGAAGACACTACTACGAAACTCTCGGTATGGATACGCAACTGCGACGCCTCAGGTATGCGGTTTAACATGCCAGGTACAACACTCTGGTTATGGAGACACTACTGCGACACTCCGAGTATGGAGGTACAACTGCGACACCTCGGGTATTGGGTTTAGCACGCTGGTATGGTGCAACCAAAATCAACTCAAAGCAACTGGCAAATCAGGTGACAGCTCGCTAGCCAAGTAAGTAAAACTTCATTGCACGAACTTTGATAGGACTGTCATTGTCGCACACTGCACAGGTCCCATCAAAGTGGGGGCGACTGTAGGCACTATATTTTTGCATGTAAGTCCCGATGATGAGCCTTGTGCAGAGGCACTACCTTTTAAGTCGCGGAAGTCGCGGGAAACGGAAGTCGGAAGGGAAAAGTGAAGAGTTGAAATCTTATTAGACTTTATTCGCTTGTTTAGCTTCGGGTTTGCTCGTTAGATTTCTGTTTCAAAATCATCATTGGCCCAAAACCACCGCAAGCCACACTTCTTTGGCCCAAATACCAAAGCCCACGCCCAAAGCCCACAAAACCAAGCCAAATCACACACCAAACCCATCTAAAGTCTATCCGACGCCCATTAACACCAAAGCCACCCCTTTACAAAATTATTCAAGACATTTAATAGCCTCCCCTCACCAAGTCAAACACAACACATCACCATTTAATCAAGCAAACCCCACACTATTAAACCTAGCACCCCACACCCATTGAAAAAGCCATCTCTTTTTCCAATTTTTCAACATCAATTAGCCACCCAATTAGTAACCCTCATCAATGATAGCCTACCCAATAAATGCACCACCATTTGCCTATAAAAAGAACCTCAACTCACCCTTGAAACCCCTAACAAAAATACAACACAAGACATTCTTCTCCTATCTAGCCCTCTCACGCACAAACCCTTCATAACAGCCCTTGAATCAGCGCATATAGCTCCCCTCAAAACTCCCTCACTTTTCCGCAACTCACTGCCATCTATTATTCCCCCTGAAATCTACGCCAAACGACCAGTGAACCAGCCCTTCATCACTCCCAAAATAGCCTTGAAAAAAGCCTCAAACTCACGCCTAAACAAGCCCCTCAATCATCCCCTGAACACGCAACAAACAACCTTCACGCATCTGGCCCCCTTTTTTATCCCACATCAACCAGGAAATATGTCCTTTGCTCAAGCCAAAAGCCCCTGAAGCCAGCCCCGCTCACGCCCAAAATACCCCCTGAAGCCAACCCTTACTCATGCCTATAAAGCCCCTGAAGTCAGCCCTTGCTCAGCCAATACTGCCCCCATTAACGCATATAAGCATTAACGCCACTCCCCTGAAGAACCAGCCTCATTCACGCCCATTGCAGCCTCTCAAAATCTGCCTCATTCATGCCCCAAGACTACCGAATTCTGCCTCCAAAATCTGCCAGCAATTACCGAATTCTGCCTCACATCCGCGCATCTCACAGCTCGTAAAATATTCTCGAATCTGCACTACCTGATCACCGAAAATACTGCCCCAAATAGCCCCTTAATTCACCGAAAATTGCCTACCTAAACTACCAGTATATCACCGAAAAAACTGCCTAAAACTATCCAGTAAAACCCACAAAATATGCCCAGTTTTTACCCCGTAAAACTCATAAACTGCCTAGATAAAAAACCCACAAACCGCAAACCAAAACAACCCCACATTATCGCAAAATAGTAAGCCAATATCGCAACCAGAAACCGTAGTGAAACGGAGTAAAAAACAGCGGCCCAAACAGTAAAACAGCGAAGGAAAACATTAAACCAGTAAACCGGAGGAGTTACGGAGCATCATCCCTTCCGACAACCGAATACCGCACTTTCAAGGGACGACAAAAGAGGTTAGACCTTAGGGCACCCCTTTTATTTATTATCCTTTATTTTTAGTTATTTTATTACTTTATTTCGCATGAGTATTGTGGATTGGTATATGATGTGATTCCGGATGAACGAAATATGTGTTCTCTCTTGCGATATATCGGATGGAAACTCGGACATAAATTTTGTAGCCGATTCCGAATAGACTGTATTTCGGTTTGCACTCGAGATACAATGCCACGTACCACTTGAGAGATTCACATATTTCGTTTCATCCAATCTTGTATTCGAGGATGATTAGGTCGCTAGTATGTTATTTGTTTCTAAGCATGATTTAGCCATTAGTACATTATTTCTTTATGCATGATTTAGTTATTTACCTTCGCAATATGAGTTCAATTTACGTTTATGTTTAGGATATTATTTATTATTTGTGTTCGATAATTCAACATGCTTATTGTGTGATATTATATGTTTGCCGTAATGAGAATTTAATTTTAAAACATGCAAACTTAGATTTAGGCCTTATAGGAATTTAGATTACTTTTGCAAATGTATGTTGCGTAGGCTTGGTTAAAATTGGACAAAATCTGTTCATTACAAATGACATAAGTAAGGGACCATTCCGAACCCAACGGTTAGAGGTCTTCCCTTGCGACGGGTGAGTGCGGCCTTAAATCATTTCCCAGTTCACACTGGGTGGCGACTCAAAAACTGCTTGTTTTTGCCGCTTTTTTCCTTTTCTTCAAAACCTGCTCATTTCTCTTGGGCCCTACGACTCAAGATTCCATTATGTCCCTTATTCGCGAGGTGGTGGTAGATGGCCGCCCCTAATCTTGGTTTAGTTTTCTGCTCTCCGCTGCTTGCATTAGGTGAAGGTGGACTACATGATATGGCATTCTATATCATCATATTATATCACATTCTACGGAATAGTCCCAATAGTTTCATATATTATTGCCCTCAAAGAATGCCCAGTATTGAAACCAGAGAACCTTCAAAACATTCAATGCAACTCAAATCCAAGTCTTTGAATAAATGATCTAAGCCAGAATCAAAATGTGTGTGTGCAAAGGTTCTTTCACAGCTTGATCCTTTAGTAAGCCAACTCAATGATTTCGTTTCAAAAATCAGGATCGATGGGTCAAACCAACCCAGATGTCTCAATTATGCCTGCAGTTGCTTTTCTGTGCTCAATGTGGTAAGGTTCTCTTTCTCTTTTGTCTCTCTCTTTTTCCTTTTCCTTTTGAACTTTTTTTTTATCTTTTTTTTTTTCAACACACCTACCCTTTAAGGTAGCATTTCTCCTCATGGTGGTCCTAATACTCGCCAATGGGTAGCTTCACGCTTATCGGTTATAGGTGGTTTATATTTTTTTTTCGAGACTTTTCTTTTATTTTCGACCATACCACACATCATAACACAAGCAACTCAAGATAGACATTTTAGGCGAACGGTCATCCACCGACCTACAATTTCTTCAACTAGTCACTTTGCTAACTACTCAGGTTTTCACTGCTAAGAGCCTATAATTAAGTGCTTACGAGTCTAACATAGATCAACTACTCAAAACATCAGATAAAAGCACATCAAAAGTTTTTTGTTTCTACGATCTCACCCTAAAGCAATCAATTTCATCATCGGACTTATGCCTAACAATTAAGGACTAAGAACAAATAATTTTTTTTTCTTTTTTTTTCTATCTCATTTTTTTCTTTTTCTCTCTTTTTTTGGGCCCACCATGGTCTTTCTATCCTTGCCGTAAAATTTTCTATTTCTCGGCTTCCTTTTCCCGATATCCATGTTTGCTAAACTCTTCGACAAATCTTTTTTTCTCTAACCCAACGGATATCTATGATGGATTTTAAGACACGGGGTTAACATGATGTGTGTATGCGTGAGATGCATGAGATGCATGCGATGTATGAAATATATAAGCCCATCAAAGTTTTCATACAAGTTGGACCATTATCATTTTAAAGCATTCAATCATACTATTGCGAGGTGTAAACTTGTCCCAGTTGAAAAAGGCCCAACAGGTTTACACTTTCGTGATGACG
The DNA here is from genome assembly GCA_019454045.1 of Zanthoxylum bungeanum. Lineage (NCBI taxonomy): Eukaryota > Viridiplantae > Streptophyta > Magnoliopsida > Sapindales > Rutaceae > Zanthoxylum > Zanthoxylum bungeanum. Next base: position 58,915 of record SKCR01004391.1, read on the forward strand.
TGGCTAAATAAATTCAAATGATACGGGGCCCAAACACAAAGTGGTACATCAGCATTTTAAAAGCTTTTGGCCCAATTTTCATAAGACAAGAACTCGTCCCAGTTTAAATGGCCCAACAAGTTCACAGCTCATGACGAAAGGTCTAACTGAATCCAAATGATGATAGTCTCAAACACAAGCATAAAGGGATGGTTTCTATTGGTCATACAACTACGGTTCACATGTGGGTTTATGGGAGTGTAGACAAAGGCTCCCGCTGGCGAAGGATTGCCCACAACCAGGTCTCCCCACTTAAGGGTTCGAGCGACCAAGTGAGCGCACCTTTTTTATACGCTAGGGTACGTGCCAATGAGTGATGATACATGACTAACTGTCAAATGGATTTCTTATTGAAGATTCCCTAGATGAAGGGTTGAGCGAACTGTCTTAAATACCCAAGCCTCTTAGGCTCTTATCGCCTTGGTGTCAAGAATAAACAATAGGTTCTCCAAATTAGTCCATCACTGTAAACTTCGAGTAAATGATTATCTAGGTGCCTTCACAGCTTTTCCTTTCACCTATAGAAAGGTAGTGAATGAAGAAAAACACCAAACCATTACCTAACTCTAATAGTGCCTTTGATAAAACCCCTCCAACCCAATGTAGACACGGTTAACTAAAGTATAAATCACAAACATTATAAGACATTATTTCGGGGCCGATTCTCTATCCCAGTAGAGTCGCCAGACTGTAGGACACATAAATCGACGACGTTGTTCCAGGCTCACGGCCCGGTCAGGAGTACGGAGTAGCCCACAGGGGACTAAACCAGAGAAATAAAATGGAGTCGCCACCCAGTATGAACTGGGAAATCATTTATGGTCGCACTCACCCCTCGCAAGGGAATACCTCAAACCGTTGGGTTCAGAATAGTCCCTTACTTATGCCACTTGTAATGAATGGGTTTGTGCAATAATCTAACCAAGTCTACGCAACATACATAAGCAAGAATAACCTATATCTAAGTTTGCATGCATAAAAGTAAATCGTCAAGATGACAATCACACAATTTCATGAACATATGCATGAATATTTCCTTAAGCAGTACGTGGAGTTGTATCCCATGTACAGACCGCACTACCGTCCATTCGGATTTGGCTACGGAATTTACGTCTTGGTTTCCATCGATATACCACTAGAGGCAACACTCAAGCATTAACACAACACAGTCATTAACCGAATGTTGACATACATGAAATATGATATTGCATATAACTATAAATAACCAAAGAGAACAAAACAAATGCGGAATAATAAGACAACAATAAACGAAAATTAAATGCGAAATAATAAAAGACTAATAATGCGAAATAAATGCAGAATAATAAACATGTGACCAAAGAACTTGGCCGCTTTCAATATAGGACTTCGCATATCCGGTTGAACGTATTCCACATCCAACCAAGCATGTTGTGTCAGGGATAACAAAATAAAATATAAAAAACGGTGCCCTCAGGTCTTACCTGTTAAGTCGCTTCCCGGGAGTACGTTGAGACTTCGCTGGAAGGGTTAATGTTTCGCTACTTTTCTGGTTCGCTGGTCCACTGTTTTCCTTCGTTGCCTCGCTATTTTGGGCTGCTGTTTTCTCTATTTTAAGCTATTTTACTTTTGTCTTTGGACTGTTTAAGGGGTATTTCAGGGTGCAGTTTGTGGTTATTTGGGACTATTTTGATGTGCAGTTTTTGGTGGTAAAGGGAACAGTTTATAGGCTGATTTAAGGTAAATGGGGCTCTGTTCAGGGACTGGTTTACTTGTTTATTTGATTACGGTTCGGTGGGGTATGTAATGGTTGTTGTGGTTCATGGGACAGTTTGTTGGCTTGTGAGTGTGGCGTTTAAGATTTAAGGGACGTGTTTTGCATGAATGGGCTATTTACGTTTTGGTGTTCACATGGCTTTAGTCAGTTAGTGGAAGGGCTGTTGGATCTATGTGTTTTTGTGATCAATGAAGGTAAGCTGATGTTAGGGCTGTACGCGTGTATGAAAGAGAGAGATTAGGGTCTCGGTTTTTTGGATTTTTTTGAGTGTTTGTGAGAGATTAAGGTTTTGTGTGTTACGTGAAGGATGAGAGACGATGAGAGAGAGGGAGGCTTAAGAGCTGCTTTGCCGAGAAAGAGGGGCGTAGGGCTAGTGTGAGAGAAGAAGAGAGCCAAGGGAAGTGAGTTGTCTGGTTCATAGAGATTAGGGTTTTTTCTCTTTTGATTTGTCGTGAGTTAGTTTTTTTCAGGAAAGATTAGGGTTTTTTCTCTTTTGATTTGTCGTGAGTTAGTTTTTTTCAGGAAAGATTAGGGTTTTTGGCTTTTTTTTCACCGAGTATGAAAGAGTGTGAATAGAGAGAGACATGGAAAGTTAGGGTTGGTTAGTGTTTAAGGTGAAGAAGAGAGAGATAAGGCATGAGGGGGAGTTGAGAGAGATGCGAATAAGGAGAGAAGGCCCTCCCCAGGGTTTGGTTTGTGCTCCTTTTTTATAAGTGAGGGTTAGGGTTGTCCTTATTTGGGTAGGAAAGAAATCATGCAAATTATGGGGGATATCTTTTAATTAGTGTGTTATAAGGAAAAGATCCCTTCAATTAGGAAGGTGATTTGTTTTAGTTTAGGAAATTGATTTTTGAGATTTGATTCGGTTTCTTTAATTTAGGCATGTGAGTTATTTAAATTAGGAAGGTGATTTTAATTTGATTTTAACATGCGTTTAATGTGTTGGATATTTTTTGGATGGCTTTTTGGTGGGTTTGGGCTTGTGATTGGTGGTGTGTGGGCTGAGGATAAATTTAAAATAGAGATCCAACAAGCAAACCCGAGACTAGGCAAATGAATTAAATCCAACAAGGTATTTATTGTGGAATTTTCCATTCCGACGTCCGTTTCCCGTGACTTCCGCAACTTATTGGGTAGTGCCTCCATACGAGGCTCATCATCGGGACTTATATAAAAATGCAATGCATACACCTGTCACCAAGGTGATAAGAGCCTAAGAGGTAAGGGTATTTAAGAGAGTTCGCTCCACCCTCCCTCTGGGGAATCTTCAATAGAGAGATCCATTCGATTGTCCTTCATGTATCGAGAAGTCATTTTCACTCGAAGCGGCAGATCGGTATATGATATCATCACTCATCGTCACGTACCTTAGGGTATAAAAAAAGGTGTGGCCACTTGGTCACCCGAACCCTTGAGTGGGGATAACTAGTTGTGGGCAACCCTTCACCGACGAGAGCCTTTGTCTATACTTTTATAAACCCGCATGTGAACCGTAGTGGAATGACCTATAGAAGCCACCCTTTATGCTTGTGTTTGGGACCGTTATCATTTGGATTCAGTTGGACTTCTTATCAGGAGATGTTAAGTTGTTGGGCCATTAAAACTGGGACGAGTTCGTGTCTTTTGACAATTGGGCCAAAAGCTTCTAAAATGCCGATGGGCCACTTTGTGTTTGGGCCCCGTATCATTTGAAGTTATTTAGCCACGTTATCATGAAAGTGTAAACATGTTGGGCCTTTTTCAACTGGGACAAGTTTGCACCTCGCAATAGTATGATTGAATGCTTTAAAATGATAATGGGCCAACTTGTATGAAAACCTAGATGGGCTTAGAAAGTCCAAGCATGATCCAAATATGGATGTTTTCTAGACAATGGCACGATTCCCATAATAGGCGTAGTCCATGTTGTAAATGGGCGGTCTTTGTCTTTTACCGATGGAAAGGGACGGAAGTGGCCGAGGTTCACCCCGTAGCTTAAGAGAGAGCGATCTTGTATACCTTGCATCGGTACATAAAATGAGCCATATCTAGAACCAAAAATAAGGCTTACCACGAGTGTGAGAGAAATAAGGTCAGAAGGATATATTATGTTTGATCACCTCACGCATTTTATATATTTCATGCATCGCACACATACATGTACCATGCTGACTCGTAGTTAAAAGCCATCATAGATTTCCGTTAGGTTAGAGAAGAAGGAAGACTCATCAAAAGACCGTTAGCGAATATGAGATAGTCAAATAATGAGGTCTCCAGCATGGATCAATTAGAGACCAACCTCACTAAGATTACTGAGCAGTTGCAAACTTTGACCGCCGCTGTGGCCAGTATGGTGGTACCCCGTGCGAGAGGGGCATGAAGCTCTGAGAATGTCAGGCGTGAAGAGCCTCCGATCAGGATGAGTGATGAAATCCCTATTTTTGATGATGACATTGTTGAGTATGCCGCGGGAAGGGTAGTCGGGTCTCAGGCCGAGTTACAGAAACTCAGGGATCAGGTAGAGTCAGTTACCTGCAAGATGATGGGTAAACATGAGGACTTGCTAGACTAAGAGGCGATGACTTTTGAAGAGCAGCTGCCTTCTTAGTTTAAGATGCCCGACATAACCAAGTTCAATAAGAATGGGGACCCGAGGGTCCATCTTCGACAATATGTTTCTGTGATGAGTTCGGTGGGTATGTGGAAGCGTCAGGTTCAGAAGATGTTCAGGATATCGCTAGAGGGGGCGCCTGTGGTATGGTATCATGGCCTTGAGAGGAAGGTCAAAGATGATTGGAGGGCATTGGCAGAGGCCTTTCTGAATCAATATGTCACGGATTTAGAGATCGACTTGCAGAAGCCGAAAGAGAGCTTCAAGGATTATGTATATCGCTGGAGAAGCCAACTCTTGAAAATACAGACTCAGCCTTCAGAGAAGGACCAGATCAAGATGATCATTAAGGGCACCAAGCCCTCTATTTATAACAAGCTGAGGAGGATGACCTCTATGATTGGCGATTTACGACAGTTTATGGAGATTGTTATGGATATTGAAGAAGAAAAAACTGAGAACAGATTGTTCTATGGCCAGAAAAAAAAAAGGACTATTGGGGGTCCTTCAGGGACCATGCCCGCTACTGCTGAGGTCACTGCCATAAAAAATAGGCGATTTTCCAACCTTGGTAAGCCTCTTTCAATGGTGTTTGAAAAGCTGAAGATGGAAGGACTCATAGAACCTTTACAGCCTAAACCACTTCCAAACCCTGTGCAACCCAACCTCGATCTAAGCCTATATTGTCACTTCCATCAGAGGAAAGGCCGCGAAACTGACAACTACACCCGCCTTAGGCATGAGATCCAAAACCTCATTGATGCCCATAAAATACCCAATCCAGAAAAAGAACAACCCAACACACACAAAAACCCCATACCTATCTATCACTCTGTTCCACCACCCACCTACATGATCAACTCCGGTCTACCCACTACAAGAATTATGGCTTTTAGCGTCCAAATATTTAGCGTCGAAACATTATGCGACGCTAAAAGTTATTTTTAGCGTCGAATATCAGTTTCGACGCTATATGTCATATTTTTAGCGACGAAATAAAACTTCGACGCAGAATATTAATGTTTTAGCGTCTTTCGACGCTAAAAACAGAACTTTAGTGTCGAATATTATTCGACGCTGAATAATTATATTATTGCAATAATCTTTGGTGCCAAATATTACACTTTTAGCGTCGAAATACGGAGTCGACGCCAAAAATATAATTATAGCGTCGAACATATATCGTCGCTAAAGGTGTATGAAGTTTCCACCGGCAAATCCTTGACTCTTTCGCATCTAAATTACATTCGACGCTAAAAACGGAAACAATTAGAGTCGAATTTGAATATTCGACGCCAAAAATAATACTTTTAGCGTCGAAAATATTTTCGACGCTAAAGAGTTATGAAGCTTCCACCAACAGGTCCTTGATTCTTTCGCGTCTAAATTAAATTCGACGCTACCTTTTTGATATTTAGCGTCGACAAAACGGTTTCGACGCTAAAACCGGCAACAATTAGCGTCGAATTTGATATTCGACGCTAAAAACAATACTTTTAGCGTCGAACAATTGTTCGACGCTAAAGAGTTATGAAGCTTCCACCGACAGATCCTTGATTCTTTCGCGTCTAAATTAAATCCGACGCTAATTTTTTATATATAGCGTCGAAAAAACAATTTCGACGCTAAAAACGGAAACATGTAGCGTCGAAAAAACCATTTCGATGCTAAAACGGAAACAATTAGCGTCGAATACTCAATTCGACGCTAAAGATAGATTAAAATACATAAGGTCACCAACCCTTCTCCCCCTCTGTTTTTTCTCTCATTCTCTTCATTTTCATCCTCTGAAATCTGAGAATTTCTCCTCTACAGCCTCACATCTCTCCTAAAAATTTTCAATAAAATTGTAATCAATTTCCGAAAAGGTAAATCTTCTTTCATATTTCTTTATTATTTTCAATTTTTATGATTATATATGTTGTTTATATGCTGTTTGTTAGTGATTTATGATTCATATATGTAGAGTAAGTATATTAATTAACAAAATAGAATTTTTCTGTAAACTATTTAATTAATTTATCAACCAAATATATATATATATATTTATATATATATATATATTATATAATATATATATATATATATATATATGCTTAAATTAAGTATTACTGAATTAGTAATGTTGATTACTATAAAATGATATCTAATAATTATATTATTATATTTAGGTATTCTGCTGAAATGGATAGAAATTGGATGAGCTCTCTGGATAGATTGAGTGTTGAATATCGTAATGGAGTGTCTGAGTTTATGGAAGTCGCAAAGCAACACATTGATGCAGAAGGTCGTGTTCGTTGTCCATGTGCAAATTGTTTGAATAGGAAAAGGAAGCGGTTAGATGAAGTTCATAATCATTTATACATGCCAGGAATATCACCCACTTACCGTACGTGGATTTATCACGGTGAGCAGTATCATTCTCAGTCACGGTTTTTTGATGTCGGCGAAGGTAGTAGTAGTTACAATCAACCTGCAAACGATGATATCGCCGATATTTTGCATGACTTACAAGGTCCACAACTTGGTCATAGTGTTAGTGGCGACATGCCAGTGTTAAGTGGAAATGATCAAAATTTATTTAGTGAACTACTTGATGAGGCAAAAAAAATTCCATTCGAAGGTGCTGGAATGTCGATCTTGAATTTCGTTGTGAAATTATTACACATTAAAGTGATCAACAGAATGACCAACAAAAGTATCGATATGATGTTAGAGTTACTGGCCCAAATGTTACCGGTTGGAAGCGAATTGCCTAAGTCGTACTACGAGGCAAAGAAAATGTTGCGTGATCTGGGAATGGGGTATGAATCCATTCATGCTTGTAAGTTTGATTGTGTATTATTTCGTGCCGAGTATGAATCACTTGAACATTGTCCGATATGTGGTGAAAGTCGGTACAAAGTCCGTGGTATGGGGAAGAAAGTGCCTCAAAAGATATTGCGATATTTCCCTTTAACGCCCAGGCTGCAGAGATTGTTCATGTCACGACACACAGCGACTGATATGATGTGGCATCATGAAAAGAGGATCGGTGCGGAGGGCATACTTAGACATCCTGCGGACGGAACCGAATGGAAGGAATTTGATGACATGTACCCCCGTTTCGCTGAGGACCCCCGTAATGTCAGGTTAGGTCTTGCCTCTGATGGTTTTAACCCATTTGGGAATATGTACAACTCTTATAGCATCTGGCACGTTATTGTCATTCCATATAACTTACCTCCATGGAAATGTATGAAGGATCCGTTCATGTTTATGTCATTGCTTATCCCTGGTCCACGTTCACCTGGTAAAGATATAAATATTTACTTGAGACCATTGATCGAGGAGTTACAAACATTATGGAATGTGGGTGTGCATACCTATGATGCAGCTTCAGAGCAGTATTTTTAGATGCATGCCGCATTTTTATGGACCATTAATGATTTTCCAGCCTATGGTTCATTATCTGGATGGAGCACTAAGGGATACATGGCATGTCCAGTTTGTGCGGATCATACACCTTCGCAACGATTACGGAATAAAATCGGATACACGGGGCACAGGAGATTTCTTGAGTCGAGTCATCCTTGGCGGATGAGTAAATTATTTAACGGGCAACATGAACCTCAGAGTAAGCCCAGTCGATTGTCTGCATTTGACATACTTTGCCAACATCAACATCTCAAAGACATCACACCAGGCAAACATCCTAATAATAGAGATAAAAATCGAAAACGGTTACCTGAAGAGTTGAATTGGACAGGAAAAAGTATTTTCTTTGAGTTAGAATATTGGGGGACTCTGAGTTTGCGACATAATTTGGATGTAATGCATATAGAGAAAAATATTTGTGAGAGTTTAGTGGGTACACTATTCAATATTCCGGGTAAGACAAAAGACACTGTAAATGCTAGATTGGACCTACAAGATCTTAGAATTCGCAGTGAATTGCATTTACAAGACTCCTCTCGAGGTTTTATTAAGCCTCCTGCTAGTTATGTGCTCAATCAATCGGAGAGAAAATCTTTCTGTGATTGGCTGAAAATGGTTAAATTCCCTGATAATTATGCATCCAATATTGGGCGTTGGGTCAGAGATGATACAATAACGGGATTAAAGAGTCACGATTGTCATGTGTAGGGGTTTTAGGGGCATAATCCGGTAACGGAGCGGAAGCGGCGAAAGATCGTATCTTCCGATTTCAAAACTTTTTCTCGGATTAATTAAATAAACATATTTATTTAATTATCCAATAATCAAATTATGAAATAAAATTCAAATGAATCATATTCAAGTGAATTTACCGAAATGCCCTTACATTGGTATTTTGTCCATTTTAGTCCGAAATTGATCTAATCAATTTTGAATGATTCTAAATCATTTCTAAGATGAACTAAGCATGTTCAAAACATCAAAACACCAAAAGCAACCAAATCCCCAAATTTGATCCATTTGGCCGAATGCCTCCCAAAGGTGGCAATTTGTGCACTTTGTCATTTCATGCTTCAAAACACATCAAGATGTAATCCAATCAACATGAAACTTTATATGCATCATATACACATCCAAATACACAACATAAATGAAAACCCCCAAATTTGGAATTGGTCATGAACCCTAATTTTTCAATTTCTTCAAATTGGACAAATTAGACCAAATTGGTTAAATACAATACTTCAATCATGTTTCTTCCATCCATTTCAAGTCTCAACACAATGAAACAACTATATAACAATTCTAGGTCATTTAAGAGTGGGTCAATAACTCTAGAATGGCAACAAGGTTCTAACAACCAAAAAGAATGCTTATTACTACACTAGTAATAAACTTCCAACATCATACATGCAAATCATCTTCATCAAACTTTTATCCATCAAAAGTACAAGGAATAAGGAATAGAAAAACTCAAGAAAATCACAAGATGTTGCCCACAACAAGAGGAACAAATTACTCTCTAATGGAAGGTTGGAAATACTTACTAAATTCCAAGATTTTCCTTGTTTTTCTTTTCTTTTCTCTCTACCTTCTTTGCCTTGTTTTAATGGAGTTTTGATAAAGTGAAAAGGTTAATGAAACCCTAAAATAAATGAAACAATATATACTTGCCAAAAATGCAAGCCTTGGCCGAATTTGGCTAAGAAATAATATCTAGATATTATATTTTTGTTTCATTTAAAAGCAACTTGTCAACTTGCAACTTTAATCATCAAACAATTCAATGAATAAAGTAAGTCAACAAATGCAACTCAAAAATATAACAATTATATTTATATTAGGGTCTTGGCCGAATTTGATACAAAATAAAGGAAAAAAGATATTTCAATTTTAACAATTAAAATAAATATCCAAGGAAGTCAAATTCAATTTGACAACCTTTACCTTTAATGTAAAGTCAAACATTTACACTTATAATCATTTCCTAACTTTATCATTTGGTGATATATTTATATTTTAATTATCTTAATCATTTAACAATTAAATAATTAAATAATTAATTAAATACAAATATATCAATATATGTATTATATTTACTTTAAATATCTCAAATACATATATTGATGATATATGTCAAATACCTTTATTTGACTATTTATTAATGTGTATTTAATAATATCATATATTAAATACAAATACACATTAATTAGGAAATGACAGTTCGGCCCGTTCGCATGTATTTTTCGTTTAACGTTTAAACGATTTGTAAATAATCATCATTATTCACAAAAGTTGCCCTAGTGCTCTACGAGTATGTTTCATTATTGAGACTCTCTAGATTCAGGTATATCCGTCACGAAATCCAATTTCATGTGCATAATCTATCCACCCGTAGATTATGACGATCACGGATAAACTAGCTGAATCATACAGGTCGAGGTCATTGCATACGTATAATCCCTCCGTCACAGGTATCCGGATAATCCCAGAGATATAAATGTAAATGTCAAATCTCTATAGGTATTATCCGTCGACGTATCTATTAGCAATCTCTAAATAACACTCGGAACTTACTTCCGATGTATACTGTGGCCACAGATTTAACAGACTGCTAAATATATATGGACTACCTATGCTCTGTACACAGAACTGACGGATCCTATCTTGACACACACAGGATATCCTGAGGATCGATCCACACCCAACGAACAGGCGGAGGTCTGATCTAAATAGATCGGTGACGTGACTGCCATCTAAGTGTGGAGGATGTCTCATACATCCACAGTGGTGTCTCAAGTCGAATGACCACTATGCTACTCAACCCGAGAAGATTCTTATTGACGTTGGCGTACCATCCATTAAGAATCTTCGGTGAGCCGTTCAGTGTTTATCACTATAAACACCTACACGTCTATACGAGTCTCCCTAGACTCATGGTTCATTGGGATAAACCATCGGACCAAGTCTCGATATACGACATGTACTGGTCTCAACGGATTTGACTAACCGACCCGTGTTAGCAAATCTTGACCAGGAACTATGTTTGATAATATACGTATAGCAGTGACACTTCCCAATGTCAATTACAAACTAACTTTGTAACTGTGTACTGCATTATATATTATCGGGCCTTTGTCTAATATATACATATCACTAAACCATATTTAGTTTCAATCTAATCGTAATCAGATCGAATATGTATATAAGAACAAGAGGTGCAACCATAAATAAGTAACATTATGGAATAAGGGGATGTTTGTATTCATGAATCAGACATAAATACGGCCCGGATTGGCGCTCTGAGCACCAACCCCAACAATTTCTCCCACTTGCTCTAGTGCCAATCCACGGTATCATATACACGTCTCAATGTGCATCGTATGCACATAGTCCTCAAAAGCTCACCCAGTACTTAAGAGGTAGGCAACAAAAACAAGTCCGCTATGACATATCGAGTTTGTCAAACAAACTGTATCATTTCCCATAGTCAGCATCATTCATATTTTGTAGAATCTAAATTATACATTAATATGAAATGGATGTTATATCTGTATTATGCTACAGCTACTAAGTTGTCCAAGTATTTAGGGATCAAATCCAAAAATACTATGAGGACAACCGCAAACACAACACCAATTTAAAACTTCTAATTTAAAAGGTCACTATGCAACTTCATAAGTCAATACTTCAAAAGTTGCATTTGATTCCACTAAATAGTAGAATCCTTCGTGACACTCCCACTGCATCTTTTGTGACTCTTTATGACGTAGACTGTCTAACGTCATAATTAGTCTCAAAACTAATATGACCCTAATGGTTGCAGACTATATTCTCCATGAATTAGAAACTCGTTCTTAATATCTCAAAGATCACAAAGAACGTGTTTGAAGATCCATCATATGGTCTATAGGATGTCAAAATAACTCGTAACAATTACGATTAAATCAATATCTATAATCGCACATTATAAAGTATTTATTATGTCACATCAAATGATACATAAGATTGATTAGACATTCTAATCAATATCTCTTTCGAAAAAGGAATCATCCTTTACGAAAAATGAATACTTTATATAAGACACACAATAACTGTCGAACAGTTATACTAAATGTCATACAGATAGCCTAGTTATGTCCTTTATTAGATCATATCTAATGTACGAATAATAGGAGTATCTCACAAGTCTCTTGGTTTTATATCATATAAAACTTTATATCGAATATAACAAGACTACTCCCACTGTTATCACGGAGTAAAGAAGACTTAGGTAAACCTTTTACCTCACAAACATCTCATTATTATTATAATAATGACAATGTCGTTAAGATATATAACACTAGAAAGTAATATGTACGCTCCCACTAACCCTTCTAATCACATATGTATTCTTTATACTTTGACAAGATCAGACAATTTGACGATATCAAAAAATATAGAACACATATTTCTGGAAGACTTATCTGAGTCTACAATAGGCTCTGTAAGCTAGCACACTAAACTGCGATCTCAGCAGAACACAAACTCTAGGGCCATTTCAGAATGAACTCTTCAAATAAGGAAATCACAACTGATGTCTTATCTGAATAAGTCATCCAAAAACGTCATTTTGCATTCTTTAGCTAAAATATATAGTTTATATATACTGTATATTATTAATTCTTCTATATCTGTTCAATTAGCTGACTAGAGATAAGTTTTCTCAGAATCTACAATAGATTGCTGAGTATAACTTTTCTCACTGTCATACTGTAAGGTCAAACCTTTAATAAGCTCACAATGCTTTCGCTGCGCAAACAATTAGCACATTCTATGAACTAATTCATAATGAAAGCTTAATCAAGTTCAAAACTTGATCGTAGTAAGCTATGAACAATCTTAGATCTATGGTTCAATGGTGAACTTCCAGAATCGATATCAAATATCGCTTCCATTATAAGTCATAGGATATTTTTCTTCAATAAGAAAACAACAGAACCATTAAGTATCAAATACTCGTGAATGATTCTGTTATCCTATTGGACTTGTATGGAAGATGTATACGGGTTGTTTCATCTTATTAATTACGTAGTTCCATTTATAATTTATCATTCTCACATTTGACTTCAATAAGTCAAGTCTTTTCTACAATAATTAACATCAGATGTTACACACCAAGTAATAAAACAATTTTATTACTTAGGATCGTAGGAAAGATATTCTATTAAATAGAATACAATATTCTATTAAACAGAATAAACGATAAACTTTTACTTATACCTCTTAGGTGTAAGTAATTTCCATTATATAACTATTATATAAAAGAAACATTCAAATCTTAAACTTTTCAAGATTCAGATTTTTCTACCTATACATATCATATATGTAACTGTAAAAATTAATGGAACATTAATTAAAGAGATGAATTAGTGTTACTGGAGCATAACCCCAAGAGTATTGAAACTAATTCGGAAACATTCAATATCAGACGAATCAAATCATATGAGATTCGATTGCTCCCACTACTCAATTCCATCAAGATGGAATCATGGAAGAATCATATTGAATATGAATCATATTCACTAAATAACCTTAGAACTAATTGCTTTAAATTCAACGTTTGATCGTATCAAGATCTTTGAACAATTCAAAGACATGTTATGAATTTTAAGGATCAAGTTTTCAAAATACTTTAGATTGAATATATTTGAACAAGTCAAAAATGTTCAATCTTCGTTTCATCAGAACAGATTGAAAGTTCTTGATACTTTCAAGACTTTCAATATGTGTTCCTTCAGAAACATGTAACTAAGTTATGACAATTCATCAACTAAGTTACGAAATAAAGAAAACTACCTTAAGCAATTATTATTTTTAAAACTACATACATCCAATGTATCAGTTAAATAATTTGGTGGTCCAATGACAATCATTGGTTAAACGAGATCTTAATCACTTTCCTGAATACAATATTCATTAAATGGACAATGATGTGTGGTGTGATCTAGTATCAAACCATCCTTTACCATACGGATTGAGCATCCAATACTTAAGTGATTAAATTCATAAAGCACCGTTCTAAATTATTTACTTTACCGAATAATTTTTCTTAATGTTTATCTCTACGTCAATGACACTACTAGTTATTATAAAATATGTAACAATTGTTTATAAAGAACAAGTGACTATCCAATAGTCACGAGTTCCGATATCAAATATCAAAACAATCGTTAACCAATATTTCAAATAACTATACGGGAGATCTGGTATCCAATACCTATAGTTGTAGTATTGTGAAAATCGATATTTTCTATACACAAATATACGCATCTCCTTTCTTTAGCTTTACTATTTGCATTCAACTATTCACAACAATTGTAAATAACTGATTAGCAAATTGTGTCAGACACATTACCCCTAAAGGTAATTAAAGCTTAGAAACGTCATTACTAGATAAACAAATACCTAATAGGGCTTTCTAAATGCCAGTCAAGAATCTCGAGACATGAACTAATTCAAGTCAATTCTTACTGCATAAGAAACTATTATCTCTAAGTATTATATCCTAAAGGGATATCTATCTAGATTATCTATCATGACTTAGAAACTAAGTCACTAACCATCTTTATTTTTGAAGAAAATCGGAAAACACAGTTCCCGATGGTTTAGACCAATCTAATAATATCCTAGTCTAGTAGTATATTAGAACCTATTCTAGAATAACTGCAACCAAGAGTCTAGTCAGATAAACATATCATAATATGTGTGCAGTAAATAAAAGTTTAATTCTATATAAACAATAGAATAAGGAAACAAACAAGCGGCAATTTCCATAATAACATACACTGCCTAAGTTTTGGAATATTTTAAACTTAGCAGTGCCTCCACTATTTTTACGTAATGCCGTAATCCCTAACGGAAAGACGAGAATTCAATAATTAAATCGAATTCCATAATGGGAAGAGGACCCCATGAATATATTTCGACTCACAGCAGAGGCACGGTCTCGCCTACGTATATTCACAGGTAGACAACTAATTGTCAATCACTCACTAGTGACTCCGAGGTTCCGGTCCTGGCCGTTTCTCGTTGTCGCTGCGAAGGCAGGCCCACAAGGAGACGTACCAAGGTTAAACTTGTCAATGATAAACTCAAGTTACTTGCGTAACCCTGACAGCTAGGGCACGTTCAGGATTCCGCTTTCGCTTGAATTTATCTAGTATCTAATATACATTCGGCATAAATAAATTTCTATCAGCTACACCCTCACAGCAGAGGCACGGTCTCGGATGTAGTCAACGAAAAGATATTTATAAACCGTATTGACAAGACGGACCAAGAACAAGTATTCCAAATACTAGTTACTTTAAAAACTTATTAAGCGGGGATATTCCATTAAGTGTCATACACCCTAAATCTAATCAAATTAGATTATAACATGCATGTATAAAGTCAAGAAAACATGATTAAACATTGAATAAAACAAGCTAATCATTTATGGAGGCCTAGAATCAGACTCGCTCTGATACCATTTTGTAGGGGTTTTAGGGGCATAATCCGGTAACGCAGCGGAAGCGGCGGAAGATCGTATCTTCCGATTTCAAAACTTTTTCTCGGATTAATTAAATAAACATATTTATTTAATTATCCAATAATCAAATTATGAAATAAAATTCAAATGAATCATATTCAAGTGAATTTACCAAATGCCCTTACATTGGTATTTTGTCCATTTTAGTCCGAAATTGATCTAATCAATTTTGAATGATTCTAAATCATTTCTAAGATGAACTTAGCATGTTCAAAACATCAAAACACCAAAAGCAACCAAATCCCCAAATTTGATCCATTTGGCCGAATGCCTCCCAAAGGTGGCAATTTGTGCACTTTGTCATTTCATGCTTCAAAACACATCAAGATGTAATCCAATCAACATGAAACTTTATATGCATCATATACACACATCCAAATACACAACATATATGAAAACCCCCAAATTTGGAATTGGTCATGAACCCTAATTTTTCAATTTCTTCAAATTGGACAAATTAGACCAAATTGGTTAAATCAATACTTCAATCATGTTTCTTCCATCCAATCAAAGTCTCAACACAATGAAACAACTATAGATCAATTCTAGGTCATTTAAGAGTGGGTCAACAACTCTAGAATGGCAACAAGTTTCCAAAACCATAAAAGAATGCTTATTACTACACTAGTCATAAACTTCCTTCATCATACATGCAAATCACTTCATCAAACTTTTATCCATCAAAATACAAGGAATAAAGAATAGAAAAACTCAAGAACATCACAAGATGTTGCCCACAACAAGAGGAACAAATTACTCTCTAATGGAAGGTTGGAAATACTTACTAAATTCCAAGCTTTTCCTGTTTTTCTTTTCTTTTCTCTCTAGCTTCTTTGCCTGTTTTAATGGAGTTTTGATAAAGTGAAAGGTTAATGAAACCCTAAAATAAATGAACAATAATATACTTGCCAAAAATGCAAGCCTTGGCCGAATTTGGCTAAGAAATAATATCTAATATTATATTTGTTTCATTTAAAAGCAACTTGTCAACTTTGCAAAACTTTAATCATCAAACAATTATGAATAAATTAAGTCAACAAATGCAACTCAAAAATATAACAATTATATTTATATAGGGTCTTGGCCGAATTTGAATAAAATAAAGGAAAAAAGATATTTCAATTTTAACAATTAAAAATAAATATCCAGGAAGTCAAATTCAATTTGACAACCTTTCCTTTAATGTAAAGTCAAACATTTACACTTATAATCATTTCCTAACTTTATCATTTGGTGATATATTTATATTTTAATTATATTAATCATTTAACAATTAAATAATTAATAATTAATTAAATACAAATATATCAAATATATGTATTATATTTACTTTAAATATCTCAAATACATATATTGATGATATATGTCAAATACCTTTATTTGACTATTTATTAATGTGTATTTAATAATATCATATATTAAATACAAATACACATTAATTAGGAAATGACGGTTCGGCCCGTTCGCATGTATTTTTCGTTTAACGTTTAAACGATTTATAAATAATCATCATTATTCATAAATGTTGCTCTAGTGCTCTACGAGTATGTTTCATTATTGAGACTCTCTAGATTCAGGTATATCCGTCACGAAATCCAATTTCATGTGCATAATCTATCCACCCGTAGATTATGACGATCACGGATAAACTAGCTGAATCATACAGGTCGAGGTCATTGCATACGTATAATCCCTCCGTCACAGGTATCCAGATAATCCCAGAGATATAGATGTAAACGTCAAATCTCTATAGGTATTATCTCGTCGACGTATCTATTAGCAATCTCTAAATAACACTCGGAACTTACTTCCGATGTATACTGTGGCCACAGATTTAACAGACTGCTAATATATATGGACTACCTATGCTCTGTACACAGAACTGACGGATCCTATCTTGACACACACAGGATATCCTGAGGATCGATCCACACCCAACGAACAGGCGGAGGTCTGATCTAAATAGATCGGTGACGTGACTGCCATCTAAGTGTGGAGGATGTCTCATACATCCACAGTGGTGTCATCAAGTCGAAGGACCACTATGCTACTCAACCCGAGAAGATTCTTATTGACGTTGGCGTACCATCCATTAAGAATCTTCGGTGAGCCGTTCAGTGTTTATCCACTATAAACACCTACACGTCTATACGAGTCTCCCTAGACTCATGGTTCATTGGGATAAACCATCGGACCAAGTCTCGATATACGACATGTACTGGTCTCAACGGATTTGACTAACCGACCCGTGTTAGCAAATCTTGACCAGGAACTATGTTTGATAATATACATATAGCAGTGACACTTCCCAATGTCAATTACAAACTAACTTTGTAACTGTGTACTGCATTATATATTATCGGGCCTTTGTCTAATATATACATATCACTAAACCACATTTAGTTTCAATCTAATCGTAATCAGATCGAATACGTATATAAGAACAAGAGGTGCAACCATAAATAAGTAATATTATGGAATAAGGGGATGTTTGTATTCATGAATCAGACATAAATACGGCCGGATTGGCGCTCTGAGCACCAACCCAACATCATGTGCTGCTCGAGATTCTCCTTCCTGTTGGGATTCGACCTTATCTCCCCCCGATGTATGCGACGCCGTACTTGATCTATGTGGCTTCTTTAAACAATTGTGTCAAGGACATAAGCACATCTGTTATTGACGACCTTGAGCGGGAATCGTGATAATCCTATGCAAGCTAGAGCGAATTTTGCCACCCGCTTTCTTTGATGTCATGGTACATCTGGCTGTGCATTTACCGGATGAAGCTAGAAAGGGAGGTCCTGTCCATTACAGATGGATGTATCCCATTGAGAGGTACTATATATATATATATACAGTTTTATATAAGAAAATTTGTAACCGTTTTTATGTGCATAGAATTTAGTGTTAATGCAAACTTGTTGTCATATCTGCAGAGCTTTGGGAGATTACAAACAATATGTCAAAAACAAGGCACGACCTGAAGGTTCAATAGCTGAAGCTGTTATAATAAATGAAGCAATAACATTTTGTTCGATGTACATGCAGAATATTGAAACTCATTTCAATCGTCGGCCACGAAACTATGATGGAGATGCAAGTAATAGCCAAGAGATCACAGTGTTCCGTCAAAATTACAGACCATTTGGGGCAGTAGGTGTCAAATTACTAACCCGTCAGGAAGTTCAACGTGCGCATTGGTTTATATTGAGTAATTGTGATGAAGTGCAACCGTATTTAACGTAAGTTTTTCTGGTGCATCATTACTGAATTTTTTCCATACATTAACCGTGATAATTTATTGTAGGCAACATCTAACAATGCTACAAATTGCTGGTGACCATAATGTTGATGAAACCCACAAAAAAGAATTTCCTAAATGGTTTGAGACAACTGTAAGTTATAATATTTTATATTTATTTTGATCCTAACATTAGACATTTCAGTTTGTTATATTAACACATATATTTCATTGTCAGATTATTAATCAAGTGGAAAATGGTCAATTGGACTCGCAATCCTCGTTGGTTTCTTTGGCTTATGGGCCTCAAATGCAGGCGTATGAGTACAGTGGATGTATTGTCAACGGAGTTAGATTTCATACCGAACAGCGAGATGTTAATCATGTGACTCAAAATTCTGGAATTGTAGTCCAAGGAGAACACGGCTCAGATGTAATTGACTTCTACGGCGTATTGCAATCGGTCATTGAGTTCATATATCGACCCAGACGACATACTGTGCTATTCCAATGTAAGTGGTTTGACACTAATGCCAGAAAGAGGAGAATTCAAGTTAGTAATCATCTCACGTCAATTAATGTTCAACGTTGTTGGTACAAGAATGATCCATACATTTTTTGTACGCAAGCACGTTCAGTGATATATATACCTGATCCTAAGTTAGGAACTGGATGGATGGTGGTAGAAAAGTTACAACATAGGGCCATTTGGGACACGCAGGAGAAAGATAGAGTTGACATATCAGATGAAAACAAGAAGTCTCCGGCAATTTTGAAGTTCCTGAACAGATATTTGTTGGACCAACTGTCAACGTTCCTGAAAATATAACATTAACTCGATCTAGTACAGACGTTGAGCTAATTCCTCATTCTGAAGTGAGCGTTGAAGTAGCAAGTGAAGAACAATTTGACACTGAAGATGACTTCGATTCCAGTCACGAATCCTCAAATACCGACGATAATAGTGATTAATTATGAAGTTACAGTATTTTGTGATGGATGAATAATTTTATGGATTAATGTATGGTTGTTGATTTTAATTACTCTTTAGATATTGTTGAAATATTAACGTAATGATTAATAGTATAACTATGTTATGAATGAGTTTTTTTTACTTCTGAGCCGAGGAAGAAGAGAAGCACTGGTTTTAGGGATGTAAAGGACATTTAGCGTCGAAATAATTGACTTTTAGCGTCGATTACTTCGACGCTAATTGTTAGGCGGGTTATTGAAAAATTATGGTTTTTTTTCCGGGAAATTTAATTTTTATGTAGCGTCGAAATACTATAGTCGACGCTATATGTCTTACATTTAGCGTCGCCAATTGTATGTCGACGCTATATGTCTTTACTTTAGCGTCGAATATATTATTTCGACGCTAATAAAAATTAAATTTCCGGAAAAAAAAACACTAATTTTCAATAACCCGCCTAACAATTAGCGTCGATTACTCGACGCTAAAAGTCAATTATTTCGACGCTAAATGTCCTTTAAATCCCTAAAACCAGTGCTTCTCTTCTTCCTCGGCTCAGAAGCAAAAAACTGCAACCTCATTCTCCAAAAGTGACGAACGAAGGAAATCAACAGGTAAGTCTCCTTTGTTGATTTAAAATTGTTTATGAGGATGAATTTGATGAATTTGAGGATGAGTTTGATGATATTATTGATGAAATTGATGAATTATTTTTTGATGAAATTGATGATGATGATGATGATGATGATGATAGATGATAGATGATAGATGATAGATGATTTTTGCTTGCAAGAACAGCAGCATTTGTGCTGTCTTGCCCAAAAAAGCAGCAAATGCTGCTGTTCGTCTTCAAAATCATCATCATCTTTGGTTAATATTTATATAATGTTAAGTTTTAATTTGTGCCCTCTTTGGTTAATTATAACTGTTTGATAAGTTTGAATTCCAGTGAGCTCACGTTCGTATGGCGTTCTCGAACGCGTTCGAACGGACCAATTCCAGTGAGTTCACGTTCGTATGGCGTTCTCGAACGCGTTCGAACGGACCAATTCCAGTGAGTTCACGTTCGTATGGCGTTCTTTAACGCATTCAAACACCCACTTTTGCCTTAGACGTTCGAACGCGTTAAAGAACGCCATACGAACGTGAACTCACTGGAATTGGTCCGTTCGAACGCGTTCGAGAACGCCATACGAACGTGATCTCACTGGAATTGGTCCGTTCGAACGCGTTCGAGAACGCCATACGAACGTGAGCTCACTGGAATTGGTCCGTTCGAACGCGTTAAGAACGCCATACGAACGTCGCATGAGAAGTCGTGTGATTGTGTGCTTCGTGGTTGGTTATATGTATCCCATTGCGTGTGTGACTGTGTGTATGTACGTGTATGATGGAACTCGTAGATTAATGGATAATGAATGCATATGTGAAATGAATAAATGAATGAATGAATTTGAAAACGAAAGTGAGCATTCAATGTTATAAGCGCTTTTGTTAAGTTGTATTGACTTGTATGGATATGTATGTATATGTATAAGAATTTTGGAATTTGATGACGCTAATGCGACGAGTTTTTGCAGATGGCACCGGGCAATCGCAAACGGGTACCGCGACTCCATCTACATCAGCAAGGGCAACTGGCCTGGGTGATTTCTCTGCTAGCACAGGTGAGTCCAGTACAGTGAAGGGTCGAGGACGCACCCGTGGCCTGGGGTTGGCTAAGTACGTTAAGGCTCACGGTCGTATCCGGATAGAGATATCAGATGATGGACACACTCAAGTCGGACAACATAATTCAGCGTTTAATACAGCCATAGGAGCTACAGCTCGATATTAAGCTCCCCAAAACTACGTATCTTGGAGAAAGATACCGTGGGAGACGAAACTGAACCAGCTATTCCCTTCGCTACTTGTAAGTTTTCGATATTGTTTGTTATTTAACATTTTTATTTTATACTTATTTTTACTCGAATTTTCATGTAGGAATGGTTCGACTTCGATCTGACCCAAGTGAATGTCCAACAATATATTGACTACCACATGGGGAAAAGTTATAAAGATTATAGAACAAAAGTCTTGAAACTAATATTCGACGAACATGGACCTTCAAATGCTCCACAACACAAACCTGATTTTATAGAGGAACAAGACTGGACATTCTTATATGAGCTTTGGTCAAGCAAAAAACACGAGGTAAATTTTGAAATAAACGGAAATTTATAATTGTCTTTGTTTTCGGTACTTACAGTGTTCGTGAATACAGGATAAATGTCACGCAAATGCGGAAAATCGAAGTCACTTGCGTTTTAACCACCGTGGAGGTTCGAAGCCATTTATCCAACATCGTGCCGAACATTCTGAGGTATATATATCCTAACGTAAAATTTAACAGTTAATTGTTTTTACTATCTGGAATAATATTGAATTTATTTTATGTTTATAACAGAGTAGCACATGTGAGGTGCAATCATTTCCAGATTTTTTCCGTGTGACGCATTACAATGTCAAGAATAAATGGATAAATGAAGAAGCCGAACGCTGCTATGTAAGTTTCAGTTTTTAAAATAAAATAATTAATATTATATATGTTAAATTTTTTTCTCAAATTCTAATATTAACTTATTTTTTGAAACAGAACGAAATGATGGAACTCCAACATCAAACTCAGGAGACAGGGACCGACCCCATACCAGATGAGCAGCTGTCACAATTGGTTTTCAAGAATCAGACAGCTTACAACGTTGGTCTTGGCACTCATAAGAAGCCAACGTCATCTGCACGCAATAATGGTAATTCGGACAATGTCTCTCTTCGAGACGAGTTAGTCACCACCAAAGACGAGCTGCAGCAGACTAAGGAGAAGCTACAACAGGTCACGGTGGACCACGAGAAGAAGATGATGGACCACGAGAAGAAGATGGAGCAGTTGGAACAGCAACTGCTGGCTTTCCGTCAGATGTTCGAGGCCTCAATGAGTCATGGTGTATCGGGCTCGAGCGTCCCCCCATCACAGTAGCAATTAATTTTATATTTGGTTTTGTATAAACATTTTGAACAAATAGATTTAATATAATATTTCTTTTTTCTAAAACAAATTTCAATATAATATTTCGTCATTAATTACATTTTTTTTCAACTAAATTAAATATTTTAGACCAAAAAATAAGTAAATTACTAATTTTTAAAAAAATAAATTTTTTACTTTAGCGTCGAATATTTCGACGCTAATAGTATACAAAATGGCCGCTGTAAGCGTACATATATTTCTTTTTTAATATATGTTAGCGTCGACGAGTTTCGACGCTAAAGGTGACTTTGAGCGTCGAAAAATTTCGACGCTAATAGTAAAAAACATGGTCGCTATAAGCTTACATATAATACTTTTTTAATATACTTTAGCGTCGACACCTTTCGACGCTAAAAGTTTGAATTTTTGTGTCGATATATTTCGTCGCCAAATATACAATATAGCGTCGAAAATTTTACTTTAGCGTCGAAATAAATTGGACGCAGAATACTGTTTTTTAGCGTCGCAGTTAATTATTTCGACGCTAAAAGTGGTTTTCGTCGACATTTTATCGTCCATTTTTTGCGTCTAATTTTTTCGACGCTAAATATCATTTGCGTCGAAATCGTCACTTATGGCGTCGAAACAATTCGACGCTAAATGGTCTAATTCTTGTAGTGACCTGAAACCTTTGTCCTCCAAACTCTCAACCACCAAGCTTCTTGCATGGGGATAGGGGATGGCGGCAGTGAAGAACCATAGGCTGAGGAAGAATACAATTTTGCCTACTTGTTCGAGTTTTTTTCCTTAATAGTTAAGCGTTAGTCCGATGATGAAATTATTTTCTTTAGGATGAAACCTTAGAAATGATAAGTGCGAGATATGCTCTCATCCGATATTTTGAGTGGTTGATCTCGACTACACTCGCGAGCACTTAATTATAGGATCTTAGCAGTTAAAGCCTGAGTAGTCGGCAAGGTGACTAGTTGAAGAGAGTAAGGATCGATGAATGACCGTTCACTTAGATGTCCATCCTGACTTACTTGTGTTATGAAATGTGGTATGGTTGGAAACCAAAGAAAAGTCTCTCAAGAAGAAAATATAAACCACTTATAACTGATAAGCGTGAAACTACCCATGGGCGAGTATTAGGACCACCATGAGGAGAAATGCTACCTTAAAAGGTAGGTGTATTGAAAAAAAGAAAAAAGAAAAAAGAGGTTAAAAACGAAAAGAAAAAAAAACAAAAGAGAAAGAAAACCATACCACATTGAGCACAGAAAAATAACTGCAAGGCATAATTGAGACATCTAGGTTGGTTTGACCCATTGATCCGAATTTTTTTACGAAATCATTGAGTTGGCTTACCTGGGGATGAGTCTCCAAAAGAACTTTTGCACACATACACTTTGAGTCTGGCTTAGATCATTTATTCAAAGACTTGGATTTGAGTTGCATTGAATGTTTTGAAGGTTCTCTGGTTTCAATACTGGGCATTCTTTGAGGGCAATGATATGTGTAACTGTTGGGACCATTTCGTAGTATGTAATATAGTATGATGATATGGAATGGCACCCCATATGGTCCACCTTGACCAAGCGTAAGAAGCGAAGAACGAAAAGCTAAACCAAGTCTGGGGGCGACCAGTCTACCACCTTAAGTCATGGGACCAAAGAAAATTAAGCAATCACCAGAGTAGAATTGATAGAAGGAAACTATAAGCAGGCCCAGGGGGTGATCAGAGACATTTGTAGGCAAATGGCACCAATGAGCACAAGGAAGGTCTAACCCAACGAAATAGGAAATACATCCATACATACATACATACACGTAACATACATTCAATTTTTGTTTGCAGGTGTTGAAGAAAATGAAAAAGCGGCAAAGACAAGGAGTTTGAGGAATGAATCTCAGGGTCGAGGCCCATACTATCAGCAGTTTCGGGAATAAATCCCAGGGTCGAGGCCCACATTATCAGCAGTTTCTGGAATGAATCCCAGGGTTGAGGCCCATATTATCAGCAGTTTCAGGAATAAATCCCAGGGTTGAGGCCCATATTATCAACAGTTTCGGGAATGAATCCCAGGGTCGAGGCCTACATTATCAGCAGTTTCGGGAATGAATCACAGTGTCAAGGCCCACATTATCAGCAGTTTCGGGAATGAATCCCAGGGTCGAGGCCCACATTATCAGCAGTTTTGGGAATGAATCCCAGGGTCGAGGCCCACATTATCAGCAGTTTCGGGAATGAATCCTAGGGTCGAGGCCCATATTATCAGCAGTTTTGGGAATGAATCCCAGGGTCGAGGCCCATATTATCAACATTTTCGGGAATGAATCATAGGGTCGAGGCCCATATTATCAACAGTTTTGGGAATGGATCTCAGGGTCGAGGCCATATTATCAGCAGATTTGGAAATGAATCCCAGGGTCGAGACCCACATTATCAGCAATTTCGGAATGAATCCCAGGGTCGAGGCCCACATTATCAACAGTTTGAGCAATGAATCCCAGGGTCGAGGCCCACATTATCAGCAGTTTCAGGAATGAATCCCAGGGTCAAGGCCCAAATTATCAACAGTTTCGGGAATGAATCTCAGGGTCGAGGCCCATATTATCAACAGTTTCGGGAATGAATCACATGGTCGAGGCCCATATTATCAGTAACTCCTCGGGAATGAGGACTAGCAAGCCGGGAATGGCTCTCCGAGAATAGAGCATAACCTCGGGAATGAGGTTTAGCGTGCCGGGAATGGAGCATGGTTCGGGAATGGACCACACCTATCACATCAGCGACGCCTCGGGAATGAGGTTTAGCAAGCCGGGAATGACGCTCCAGGAATGGAACATGGTTTGGGAATGGACCACACCTATCACATCAGAGGCGTCTCGGGAATGAGGTTCAGCATGACGGGAATGGCGCATGGTTCGGAAGTGGACCATAACTATCACATCAGCGACGCCTCGGAAATGAGGTTTAGCATCCCGGGAATGGCGTTTCGAGAATGAAGCATGGTTCGGTAGTGGAACACCACCTTGTTGGACAGTTATGACCCATAACGTCTGATGAGTGGTAAATCTATCACTATTTCCCACTCATTTAACCTAATATTTTGTATAGTTTCTTGAGTTTTGTGAATATTTTGATGTGTTTTGTGTTATTTTGTAGATAAATAAAGTTTCAGGACATTCTGGAGGTGATTTGGAGCAAAACTGTTAACCAAATCTGCTAATGTGCGCCGGGTCAACGGGTCAGAATTTGAGAAGTTTGACTTTGTTAACGTGCGCCGTGCCACGTGTCACCATCACAGCTGATCTACTAAAATACGCCGTGACACATGTCATCATCATACGGTGCCGACAATCACCATTGCCACGTGTGCCACGTGTCATCCTACGTGTCGCCACATCATCATCCACGTCAGCCGATCAACGAGTCAACTTCGCCTTGTGTCATGCCACGTCATCATCCACGTCACTGGTCAACCAAGTCAAAGTGCCACGTCATCATCAGCCAATCATAGCGTGCCACGTGTCGTAATCCTACGGTGCCGACACTCCCTTTCGCCACATCATCATAATAATTGAGCTCTCAGCCGCCTTGCCACGTCATCGCCATGTGTCATCACCTCATTGTGCCACGCCTCATTGTTCCAGCGTCGCGACGCCAAGACTCCACGCGTTGCGACACCCGAAGCTTATCCGTGCCTATAAATTGAGCTCGAGATTTTAGTTTTTGTTGTACCATTCTATCTCATTTCTTTGAGGTAAATAGGGAGTTCTTCTCTCTCTAAGTTTCTTTTAATTTAGTTTTGTAATTTTTAATTACGTTCTGTAAGAATAGTAATTTACTTTCTTATTTTTACAATTTTTACTATTCACCATGAGGAGGTAACTTCCCCAGCTATGGTGAAAGGTAATTCTTTTACTGTTGCTATTTAGATTAATCTCCCTTAAAATAATATATTTACTATTTAAAATTTGACTTAAAAAAGGGATACCGCTATATTGGTCGGTTGGTAATTCATTTTAATCTGGTTTAAACCAGACTAATCAAGGATACCGCCAGATTGGTCGGTTGGTAATTAAATTTTCTTACCGCCTATATGGCAGGTTTATTTTGGGTCCGCCTTAATGGTCAGTTGGACTTAATTGGACTTAATCAGGATACCGCTATATTGGCCGGTTGGTAATGTTATCACAAGTTTATATATTATATTATGAGAGATATTTAAATTAGTAGTAGTAAAAGTAATTCCTTTTACCTTAGCATTTTATTTAATTGTAATTTACTTTTCAGTATTTACTTTACCGCATTTACTTTTTCGCATTTTTACTTTATGTATTTTACTTTTAAGGTTTTACTAGCCCTAGTTATGTGTTGTAACTAAATTAGTTATCTGGGGTTGTGATGAAGTCCAATATCACCGGTTTATATGGGTTAGATTATAGTTTGGGTAATATAAAGATTTATTTATTAAGTCTTAATCTTAATGCATTTTTATTAACTAGCCACTAATAAAATTGATAGGTAAACTTAAAATGAACTAGACATAGGGATTTTAGGTTTAAGACCTTAGTCTCAAAAGCCCCTGATCTTCCTTGATGATAGATAACCCTTAAATAGATTTCCTTACAGGATAGGAATATACCTGTTGGGCGGGGGTAGCCATAATTGGAACTTAATCTTATTGAATCCAGGTAATTTGGTTGACATAGACATATGGTTCAATTAGGTTATACTGGATATTTATAGTTGACCATCGGAAGAGGCTTTTACATAATTTAGTGTTCCAGGTTAATAAATCAATATTTTACCCAACTATAAGATAACCACTTCATCTTTAAATAATATTGGAATAAATCACAACCCTATATATTTTTTAATATTGAATTTTCTTAAAATCTACTTTCGAACAATTTTATTTACTTGTATGTTTTTAAATTTAGAATCGTCACCATTTCAAATCAATCAAACAACCTGTTAGATACTAGTAATCATTTGACCTAATAAAATTAATAGTTTAAATATTAAGTCCTCGTGGGATCGATACTTTTTATACTACTTGAACGATACGTGCGCTTGCGTTATACACGTGTGTTTGCACCGGTCAAGTTTTTGGCGCCGTTGCCGGGGACTTATTTATCTTTTACTATTAATTTAGGGGTTAGATACCTTACTTGTATCTAATTTCTTTTTACTTATTGTTTTTTTTTTCTTGTGTTACAGGTTCTCAGAAATTACATGAGATGAACCAGAAGCTTTGAACTCCGACCGCTTGACCCAGAAATTGAAAGAACCATCAGACAGTTAAGAAGGGAACGGCGAGAAGGCAAAAAGCTTTAGTCAACATGGAACCTGAACCTTTGGAGGTTGCACCACCAATACCCATTCGAGACAGAACCATTCCAGTGGTAGACGGCCTCATTTCCTGTATTGTACTTCCTCCCTTACCAGCAAATGCGGGTGACATCAAAACTTGCATTCAGATGATTCAGCAGACAGTTCAGTTTGAAGAAAATGCAACTAAAGATCCTAATGCTCACATCAGCAACTTCCTAGAAGTTTGCGGCACTTTCAATTACAACCGAGCATCAGAAGAAGCAATGAGACTGCGAGTTTTTCCATATTCCTTGAAAGACAGAGCAAAAGCATGGCTACATTCATTACCAGCTGGTTCCATCACAACTTGGAACACTCTAGCCACCAAATTCCTTGCAAAGTACTTTCCACCAACCAGAACAGCAAAACTGAGGAATGACACCACATCTTTTGTACAACAAGATTCATAATCTCTCTACAAAGCTTGGGAAAGGTACAAAGATTTGCTCCGGAAATGTCCTCACCATGAGATTCCAAAATGGCTTCAAGTCCAAACTTTCTATAATGGACTTTCTGGACTGATGAGAACCACAATCGATGCTACCGCTGGAGGAGCTTTGATGGTAAAATGAGAAGATCAAGCCTGGGACCTAATCGAAGAAATGGCCAACAACAATTCCTTATGGCCAACAGAAAGGAGCATAATTCAAAGAATTGCAGGAATTTATGAAGTTGGAGCCAATACAGCAGTCAACACCAAGCTGGATCAGCTATGCAAATTCATGGAGACTCTTACCATTGGATCCACAAGTTCACCATGTGGAGGAGCACCAGAACCAAACCAAGTTGAAGAGACGGTGAATTATGTCAACAATTTCAACAGACAGGGGAACAATCCATATTCCAACACCTACAACCCAGGGTGGATGAATCATCCTAATTTTTCATGGAGCAACAATTCAGGGCAAAAGAACTATCCACCACCTGGATTCCAGCAATAGAACAAAGGCCAAGAACAGACAAATGAACCAGTAATGGCAGAAATGCTAGCTCAATTAAAAAGATATAAAGCTATGATTCAGAGCCAATTAGCTTCCATCAAAGCACTGGAGAATCAAATCGGACAACTGGCCAATGCTCAGAGTTACAGACCGCCAGGTAATCTTCCCAGCAACACATAATCAAATCCAAGGAACCAAGGGAATGAGCAATGTCAAGCCATTACCTTAAAGAGTGGTACTGAGATCAACAAAGATGTTGGAATCAAGGCAACAATTGAGGAAGTTCCAAAAGATGCAGTTCCACAGATGGAGGAAAAAGAAGCAAAGGAAAAAGAAAAAGAATAGATCATTCCACCTCCACCTTTTCCTCAGCTTCTTCAGAAAAACATACTGGATAAATAGTTTGCTCGTTTCTTGGAGATTTTCAAAAAGCTGCACATTAACATACCATTTGCAGAAGCCTTGGAACAAATGCCCTGCTATGTAAAATTCATGAAAGACATTCATTCACGAAAATGGAGATTGGGAGATTACGAGATAGTAGCATTGACGGAAGAATCCAGCGCTATCATTGAGAGGAAACGTCCCCCGAAGTTGAAAGATCATGGCAGTTTCACAGTTCCATGCACCATTGGAGAACATTACATCGGTAAGGCTTTATGTTATTTAGGTGCATGTGATAATTTAATGCCTTTTTCTATTTACAGAAAACTGCAAATTGGAGAAGCAATGCCTACCTCGGTATCTTTGCAACTTGCTGATCGAAAACGCTCGCATTTTCGAGAGGATTCGTTGAAAATGTACTGGTCAAAGTTGACAAACTCATCCTTCCAGTAGATTTCATCATCCTTGACATGGAAGAAGACAAAGAATTACCTATCATTCTTGGGAGACCATTTTTTGCTACAGGTAAAACTGTGATTGATGTGCAAAAATGAGAACTGACCATGAAAGTGCGGGACCAAGAAGTGACCTTTAATGTTTTCAAAGCCATGAAATTCCCGAGGGATGAAAAGGAAGAAGAAGAATGCTTCAGAGTTGATGTTATTGATAGTATTATTCAAAATACTGAGCCCAATCCCACAGATACACTTGACTGACAGCGAGCTAGATGCTAAAATCCTGGAATGTATCAACTACCTTGACAAACCATTCCGATTCAAAGCAACACCATCAGTTGAAAGCTTGGAACTACCAAAGAAAGATCGAGTCAAACCTTCGATTGAAGAACCACCACAGCTGGAACTAAAGTTACTTCCGAGCCATCTCAGGTATGCATTTCTTGGAAAATCTTCTGAATTACCTGTTATTATTTCTTCTTCACTAACATTGGAACAAGAAGAAAATCTACTGAGAGTGTTACGAGAGCACAAAAGAGCCATTGGCTGGACTATAGTAGACATTCGAGCCATTAGTCCATCATTTTGCATGCATAAGATTCTGATGAATGATTAGTACAAACCCACAGTGGACCATCAACGGAGACTCAATCCAATCATGAAGGAAGCCGTGAAGAAAGAAATCATCAAATGGTTGGATACTGGCATCATTTACCCTATCTCAGATAGCACTTGGGTGAGTCCTATGCAGTGTGTACCAAAGAAAGGAGGAATTATTGTTGTCACAAATGAAAAGAACGAGCTGATCCCAACAAGAACGGTGACTGGATGGAGAGTATGCATGGACTACAGGAAGCTGAATAAAACCACGAGAAATGACCATTTTCCGCTACCATTCATTGACCAGATGTTAGACAGACTGGCGGGACATGAGTTCTATTTCTTTCTTGACGAATATTCAGGGTACAATCAGATTTCCATTACCCCAGAAGATCAGGACAAAACCAATTTTACATGTCCCTATGGTACTTTTGCTCTCCGCATGATGCCATTTGGATTATTAATGTTCCCACCCCTTTTCAGCGTTGCATGATGGCCATTTTCTCAGACATGTTGGAGCAGAGTATGGAGGTATTCATGGATGACTTTTATGTGTTTGGAGATTCTTTTTACCATTGCTTGCAAAATCTGGATTAGGTATTACAAAGGTGCGAAGATACAAACCTGGTACTCAATTGGGAGAAATGCCATTTCATGGTACATGAAGGTATTGTTCTTGGACACCGGATCTCACAAAAGGGAATCGAGGTAGACAAAGCAAAGATTGAAATAATTGAAAAACTACCTCCACCAATATCTGTCAAAGGGATTCGGAGCTTTCTCGGACATGCAGGTTTTTACATGTGATTTATCAAAGACTTTTCCAAGATTGCTAAACCTCTTTGCAATCTTTTGGAGAAGGATGTGCCTTTCAACTTCACCAAAGAATTCCAGGAAGCTTTTGAGATCTTAAAATAGAAGCTAGTCTCTGCCCCCATCATTGTAGCACCAGACTGGACCCTTCCATTTGAAGTAATGTGCGATGCTAGTGATTTTGCTATAGGTGCAGTTTTGGGACAACGCAAAGAAAAGATTTTTCACACCATTTACTACTCCAGCAGAACTCTGAATGAATCTCAACTCAACTACACAACCACTGAAAAGGAGTTGCTCGCATTTGTGTATGCTTTTGACCAATTCCGCTCCTATCTGCTGGGTCCCAAAGTGGTTGTCTACATAGATCATTCAGCAATCAAATATCTGATAACAAAGAAAGATGCCAAACCCAAATTGATTCGTTGGATACTTCTTTTGCAAGAATTTGACGTGGAGATTCGAGACAGAAAAGGAACAGAAAACCAAGTGGAAGATCACTTATCGAGGCTCGAGAATGGAGAAACAGCTGACAAAGAACTGACAATCAAAGAAACTTTTCCAGATGAACAACTATTTTTCATGAAACAACAGGAAGTCCCTTGGTATGTTGACTATGTCTATTACATTGTGTCAGGAAAATGGCTGTTGGAATGGACAACTCAGCAACGGAAGAAGTTCTGCAAAGAAGTCAAGCATTATGTCTGGGATGAACCGTACCTGTTTAAACGATGTGCTGATCAATTATTGAGACGGTGTGTTCAATAGGAGGAGGTCAACAATGTTCTGTAACACTGTCATTCATCACCATATGGCGGACAATTCAGCGGAAACAAAACTACAGCAAAAGTTCTTCAATCAGGTTTGTTCTGGCCCACACTTTTTAAAGATACTTATCTTTTTACTTTTCAATGTGACAGGTGCCAGAGAACGGGGAATATTTCAAGAAGAAATGAAAGACCGTTGCAAAACATTATGATAGTGGAGATATTCAATGTTTGGGGTATTGATTTCATGGGACCCTTTGTTCCATCATTTGGAAACATGTACATCTTTGTTGCTGTAGACTATATCTCCAAATGGGTTGAAGCAATTGCACTACCATCCAATGATTCAAAAGTGGTGATCAAATTCTTGAAAAAAAACATTTTCACTCGGTTCGGAACACCTCGGGCAATTATCAGCGATGGTGGCTCACATTTCTGCAACAAATACTTCGATGCACTCCTATCCAAATACGGAGTTACTCACAAGGTTGCCACAACTTACCATCCACAATCAAATGGACAAGTTGAAGTTTCAAACAGAGAGATCAAAAGAATCCTGGAGAGAACCGTTGGTTCATCAAGGAGGGCTTGGTCTACAAAACTAGATGACGCATTATGGGCCTACCTAATAGCTTACAAGACACCCATTGGTATGTCCGCATATCGATTGGTGTTTGGGAAAGCATGCCATCTGCCAGTTGAGCTTGAACACAAGGCTTACTGGGCACTGAAGAAGTTGAATCTTGATTCACAAGCTATATAAGAGAAAAGACTTCACCAACTCAATGAATTGGAGGAATTTCACCTACAGGCTTATGAGAATGCCAAATTATACAAGGAAAAGACCAAAATATGGCATGACCGAAAAGTAGTGCACAGACAGCTCGAACCAAGGCAGCAGGTGTTGTTGTACAACTCGAGGTTGAAATTTTTCCCTGGAAAGTTGAAATCTAGGTGGTCTGGACCATTTGTGATCACTCAGGTTTTACCATATTGAGCTGTTGAGTTACTGGATCCCAATACCAACAACACATTCAAAGTTAACAGTCAGCATGTCAAACACTACTGGGAGAATCATTTGAGCGACAAAAAGAAAGTGTCACACTTTCATATCCAGCATAAACATTCGAGAAGTCACGTCCAGCTGACGACGAATAAACTTAGCGCTCGTAGGGAGGTAACCCATGCAATTTTTGTATATATTGTGATTTGGTGTGATTTAATTTGGTGTGTTTAGTTTTTGCAGATTAAATTATTTCAAGATGGAAGAAGTTCTCACAAATCTTCACAAGCAATTTCCTTCTTTCCCTCAAAAATCTCTGATGAAAGTTTACAAAGCTCGCTTGGAACAGAAAAGGTTACTGACGATCCATGGTGTTCCCAATGACATTTGTTGGGTAATTGAAGCACGAGTCCGATTGGCAGGTGAGTCTTCTGACTCTTTTATTTCACATCTACCTGGTTTTAGAAGAAGCACCTATGCAAAGAAATGTAGAGCTAAGCAAATGGGTGTTTTGTTACAAATGTTCACGCTGGAATTGCAATACTTGTTGTCGTTCTTTAGGAATGGTGTCTGATAATCGCGAAGACAAAAATAAATTCATTAGGGATGGCTTGAGTAAGGAGTCGTTAGATGATATATCTTTGACTCTTGAGACACATCCCAGTGGATATGTTCACAAAGCCTTTCGCAAATTACATACACAATTTCATAACGAAAGACAACAGTTAAGTCTTAGGAATCTGACTAAAAAAAGACCATGTTTGCCAATTTATAAGAAAATTGGATGGAAAGCTTGTCCCTGACGCATAGACGTCAATCAAGCGGTAAATTCTTGTATATATTATATCTCTTTGTCTTTTCCTAATAATTGTGATTTGTTTTGTTGTTTTCTTTTATTTTTTCCGACAGGATCCAGACCTTTTTGACTATCAAGATTTATTTTAGTATTTTGCTACTAATCGTCCTTTGGAAGATACTTGTGCTATTTTTACTCACCCTTTTCAGGTATTATAAATTCAACTCATCATTGCACTTTTGAAGACATCCAGAATAAAACATGGAAGCCACTTCAAGAAGATAAGTTGAAAACATCTGTGTGTTTTGCTGTAGTAGTGTTGGTACTAAACCACAATACGTAGAAGCAGCATAGGAGTTGGGTCGAGTCTTAGCTGCAAGGAATATGCACTTAATATATGGCGGAGGCAATCTTGGCTTAATGGGAATCGTTTCAAAGGCAGTACAGGAAGGAGGAAGTCATGTTTTGGGAATCATCCCAAAACCCTTGGCAGAAGCAAATCTTATTGAACCATCAAATGGAGAATAGCTAATTGTGCCAGGTATGTCTGAACGACTAGTAGAAATGAGTAACCGTGCTGATGCTTTTATTGCTTTTCCAGGTGGATTAGGCACACTGGAGGAAATTTTTATTGTGTTATCTTGGGCAAACTTGAACATACACCAGAAACCAATTGGGATGTTTAACGTTGATGGATTTTATGATTTTCTTTGTGTGTTTCTTGATGATGCCCAGAGAAATGGGTTCGTGTCAAAACCTTTGAAAGAACTACTCGTTACTGCCAGAACTGC
Source organism: Zanthoxylum bungeanum (assembly GCA_019454045.1). Classification (NCBI taxonomy): domain Eukaryota; kingdom Viridiplantae; phylum Streptophyta; class Magnoliopsida; order Sapindales; family Rutaceae; genus Zanthoxylum; species Zanthoxylum bungeanum. The sequence goes on from SKCR01004391.1 coordinate 93,447, forward strand.
TCCGGATCTAATTGACCAACTCTTAGCTTATGAACCACATGTTGACCCTATCCTTTCAAAGATAAATTGGTCTGAGGACGATCGTGGTAAGAGGCGTAGAATTAATCTGGATCTTAACCTTTAATTTCCTGTAGAATTTCTGCTAACCATGTACTATCTTCTACTCTCTTCTTCTACTGTTTAAGACATTGGGGACAATGTCTCATTTAGGTTTGGGGGAGGAAATTAGTTGATTAGTATCTAGTTTTTAGTTGTATGTTTTTTTTTATTTTTAGTCCAAATTTTTTCAAAAATTACAAAAATATTTTGTGTTTTTATGATTTTATTTTGACCAAAAAGATGAAATTGGTAAGAGATAGCTGAGTAAGGAGTTTCCAGTGCTGAGACGTATCTAAAACCTATTTTGAAACAGGTTAATTTTTGTTTATTTCATTTTGAATTATTTAATTTGTGAATTCACCATAAAACTGACTAAAATAGATCTTCATATGCTCAGTTGGCAGGTATTATCAACATGCATAGTAACATACAGACATGAGCTAAAATTGAAAAGTTTGTAATATTCAGTTCTCTAGTTTAATTGTAGGAAGCATCTCAAAAAGTGATGGAGTAAAAAAAAACATATGAGATCCGAGTTATTAAGTCTGTAAGGGTGTTTTAACACCTAGTGCCCTAAAGCGAACTGGTTTGGGAGTCACTGGCCCAAAGCTCGCTACATGGATCAAAGATGCTGCAAAAATATATATATATCTGAAGTCTGAGTAATTAAGTCCGTAGGGGTGTCTTAACACCTGGTGCCCTAAAGCCAACGGGTTTGGGAGCCACCGACCCAACACTCGCTACATAGACGGAAGATATTGTATATAAATAAAAAATAGAGAAAAAATCAAAGAAGAAAAATCAGAAAATTATTCCATTGCTACAAAAATGTGTGAATTCTGATAAAACTTTAGGACAAAAATATTACTCTCTTATCAACTGCACTTATGACTATTGTGGGCAAAAATGAGTTGTTTAATATTTTATTGGCTGTGTATATGAAGAATGGTAAATATAATCGGAGAATTTACTTATTCAGTAATTTAGAAAGAAACAAAACAACTAGTAACTTGGAGTAGAAGTTTCACCTGATTAGTCACTAACTTCTTTATTCTATTTTCTCTTGTCTTTTTGCTTTTGTGTGCATTAGTTTCACTACCTTTTTACTTTTGTAAAATTTTGGTGGGTATCATTGATGTAAACCCTCACGAGACTACAACTCGTCCACTAGGGACACCTAGGGGTTTAAAGGCTGTTGCATACGCTAAATGCAACTGTGATCCCTAGGAAAGTGGCTTAGTTAAATTTTAAAGATGTTTATGTTATTTTATTCTATGTTTTGCTCGAGGACTAGCAAAATGTTAGGTTTGGGGTGTGATGAGTGGTAAATCTATCACTATTTCCCACTCATTTAATCTAATATTTTGTATAGTTTCCTGAGTCTTGTGAATATTTTGATGTGTTTTGTGTTATTTTGTAGATAAATAAAGTTTCAGGACATTCTGGAGGTGATTTGGAGCAAAACTGTGAAAATTGGAAAAAATGGCATTTTTGTAATTTGGCCGCGTTGCGACGCCTAACGTGCACAAGATCTGCTAATGTGCGCTGGGTCAATGGGTCAGAATATGAGAAGTTTGACTTTGCTAACGTGCGCCGTGACACGTGTCATCATCCTACGGTGCCGACAATCACCATTGCCATGTGTGCCACGTGTCATCCTACGTGTCACCACATCATCATCCACGTCAGCCGGTCAACGAGTCAACTTCACCATGTGTCATGCCACGTCATCATCCACGTCACTGGTCAACCAAGTCAAAGTGCCACGTCATCATCAGCCAATCATAGCGTGCCACATCCCGACACTCCCTTTCGCCACGTCAGCACCACATCATCGCCACGTCAGTATAATAATTGAGCTCTCAACCGCCTTGCCACGTCATTGCCACGTGTCATCACCTCATTATGCCACGCCTCACTGTTCCAGCGTCGCGACGCCAAGACTCCACAAATTGCGACGGCCGAAGCTTATCCGCACCTATAATTGAGTTTGAGATTTCAGTTTTTGTTGTACCATTCTCTCTCATTTCTTTGATGTAAATAGGGAGTTCTTCTCTCTCTAAGTTTCTTTTAATTTAGTTTTGTAATTTTTAATTACGTTCTGTAATAATCGTAATTTACTTTCTTTATTTTTACAATTTTTACTATTCACCATGGGGAGGTAACTTCCCCAGCTAGGGTGAAATGTAATTCTTTTACTGTTGCTATTTAGATTAATATCCCTTAAATATAATATATTTACTATTTAAAATTTGACTTAAAAATGGATACCGCTATATTGGTCGGTTGGTAATTCATTTTTATCTGGTTTAAACCTGACGAATCAAGGATACCGCCAGATTCTGTTGGACAATTATGACCCATAGCGTCACTATTTGTACAGATCATAGTGTTGTTGTACAAATTAACTATGTGACAAAAGAGATTGCTCTCTTATCATTTGTGATTAGATCACCTAGATATATAAATGATAAGAGGTCCCTATGATTTGTTCCTGGATTGAGAATGATATGAGACAGTATCAGTCCACGAAGGATAAATCATTAAATATCCCTAGTCAAAGTATTATCGAGATTGGACATCTATGAATACGTAAAAGACTATTATTACACTTGTGCGTGTTGTAAGGGCACAACGACATAGTTCTCATATATTTGGGTATATGATACTCACGCAAGTGTAATAGGATGTTGTGTTTTACCGATGGTAAGGGAAAACAGCTTCGCTCTGGATAGACCCCCTCGGAATTCCATTGGTTGTATGACTATGTGTCTATGGAAGTCCGAAATCAGTGTAGGTGTATTGGTCTTAACCTGAGACTTGCACCGCTTATACTTGCGACAATCAATATACTTTGGTTGAGGTCGTTCAGGGCTTTAATAGGTTATGTGTACGCCAATACTGGGTATATTGAGAATCGTAGTGTGTTCGGTGTGATGTTAAGACGGAAATGTCACTCCAGTCAATGGAGATGATGGTCACGTAGGATACGAAACTCGTTCTCTTAAATGCTCGAGCTATCGGGATATTATAACTAGGTCATGTATATCCGATTATAGAGACTAGTTGCCAGACATCTGATATGTGCTTCGTACGGGGCTACACAATTCATGCCCCAGGCCTAGCACGTGATTATTCGATACTGGATCGAAATACGCAATACTACGGTATACTACGCTTGATATAGATCATATATTCCTATAAGAATATTTTCGGAGAATTGGGTAGGCATGACGCTTTGCTAGAGGCCAACTTTGTCTTGTAAATCGGTATAAATGTAGTACGAGGTACTTACGTGTTCGGATAGTCCGACGACCGTATTTACTGCCAACATATCCGGGGATCTCATGGGTCACTTCCCGAAGATTCACCGATGATGTATGACTCGTACTTTAATTAATCTGGGATTAATTAGAAGAGAGAGAAAATTAATCTAGGATTAATTACAGAGATATTTTATCTGGGATAAAATAATAAATAAAGAGAGAACGATTAATTTGGAATTAATCGATAAAAAAATATATTTGATATATTATACGAAATTGGATTTCGACGCGGAATTGAAATTAGATTTTAATTCGGGTGAACAAATTAATTTAGAATTAATTCGTTAGCAATATGAATAGTGATTTCGTTAGGCGTAATCGTTTAATTGCGTCGCAACGGAAAATTTGTTAATTAGGAATTAGCGAACCCGAGCCCGCGATTATTTGCGAGCGCATTCGCATTTCGAATTCGAGTGCGGCACGCAAGTCAAATCGAGCGTCAAATCGCAAGTCGCATCAAGCGTCAAATCATATGTCACTTTGAGTGATGTGACAATTTGATTGATTGATTTGAGTGATTGATGTGGTAGTTGAAAAGAATTAATTGCTATTTGCTTTTTGACTTTCAATTATTGTAAATGGTTTTTTGATATTTGATTTTTGGAAAATAAAATAAATATATAAACAATTTCTTTTTCTCTCTCCACTCACCACTCTCACGTTTTTTTCTCTTTTCCCTCCTCTTCTTGCACACGGCTTGGAGCCATTTTTCTCTCCATTTTTCTGGTTCTGCCGAAGATAAAGAGAAGCAAGAGAAATGATTTTGTTGCAAAATCAAAGTGCTAGCACACCATGAGTCTTCCTAAGGTGATAGGGAAACGAACACATGAGCATTGAACCGTTTTTGGAGCTTGAAGCTTGGAGCTTCCATGGAGTCATCCATGGCCGATCATGGAGGAACCAACAAGCAGCAAAACCGAGCACTCCACTACAGTACAAGGACACCATTGCCGCGAGTTTGAGAAGTTTGAAGGCTCGTGTTCTTCGCGTCGCAAGATCCGGTCAATGTGAGTATATTCTGCACCTCCTTTGATGTGTATTCACTTGTTTCATTGCTTGATTTCATGATCTTAGGACATAATTAGAAACCAACAATGGTATCTTGAGCTTTTATCAAGCATGAAAAATTTTAGGGTTTCAAATTGGGTAAAATCAATTGAAGCATGATTTGGTTAAATTGATTGATTAAGTATGTTTGTATGTTGATTAATTGAAGTTATGCATGATAAATTTCAAGAAAATTGGATTGGATTGGATCAATTTTCCCCCAAATTGGAGGCATGGCCGAAAATTGTGAGCCCTAATCTCTTGGTGATTTTTGTTTTTTGATCATTGGATGACTTAAAACAAGTGGGTAATGTTAATTTGAGGTTTGATTGGATTGAATTTTGAATTGGACAATTTTCCCCAAATTAAAGGCTTTGCCGAATTCTTTGATAAATTGAAATTCATTGTGTTTTTTGATTTTGATTCATTGGATGAGTCGAATTGATTTGGGAAATGATGATTGTGGATTCAATTGGATTGAAATTGAATCGGATTGAAAAAACCCCTAATTGCCGAGAACAATAGCATGTTAAATGAGTTTGATTTTGATTGAATTGTGTTGGACACTGTGTGTTGTTAAAGTGCATGATTAATTGGGCTAATTGATGTTTTAGAAATATTAATTGGGTGATTAATTGTGTATTACACTTAGGTTAATTAATTATGGAATTTGGAATTTTATAAGTTAATTAATTTGGGCTTATTTTGGAAATTGGGCCTTAAAGGTTGTAATTGGGCTTTTGGGCTTGGTTGTTCCAAGTTAGGTTTAGGCCAAATTTGGTTGGATCCAATTGGGCCCAAAACCGCATCCATAAAGTCCAATTATGACTTAATGGACCTTAATTATTTAATTGGGAAAATGGGCTAAAATTGATTTCTGGGCTATTGGGTAAATCCCGGATTGGATTTTGGTTATTCGGTTTGACCCGAGTTGACCAAAAGTCCACGCCTTGAAGAAATTAATTAAAAGCCCATTGGACTTTAATTAAATAAACATTCGATGTTAATCGGGCTTTGAGACCCGTTGCGATTAAATTTGGAATTTAAGTCGTAAAAGTTCATTATTAAAGTGTAATATTTAATTTGGAATTAAATAAACAATTAGAATTAAATGTGTATTAAATTGGATTTAATTATGCAATTTAATTTAATTCAAGAAATCGTACTTTGAGTACTTATTCGCAAAAACGAGTTTGACTCGAACAAAATCAAATCGTTGTTTGAACATTGGATGATCACTAAATATCAGATTAATTAATTGTATTAGCTTTATTGATAACATGCTTGTGTGAATACATGGTTGCGATGCATGAAAAATGTATATCGGATGGATATTAGTCGGGTGGGATAATTTTGGAAATTGTAATAAATTTGATTTATTAATTGGACCTGCGTGTCCAGCCTTATCACCTCTATACTCCTTGTATTCTCTTCTCACCTATTCCCCTCAATGTAAATGAGGTTTCTTTAGAAGTGTAGTGTAACGGGTAGAAGTAAATAATGTGCTAGCTGGAGAGAGAAAATGAGAGATTTGATCTAGGATCAATGTAAAGTATCCATCCGCATATCATTATTATTTTATTATACGCGCTTTATTATGTGTTTAGAATGCATGTTTAAGGGTATATGATGATGAGACCTTAACAAAGATAATAATTGGTTGCCAATTTGCACGCGAAAAACCCTCGCTCAATATTAAGCGTCTTTCCTTCCATTGAGTGATTCTCACTCAAGATCCGAGACAGCATTGGTTTATTGGCTAAAGTCAAGGCCTTTGTCTGTCGAGGATGTGTTTGAATCACGAAGGCTTTGTTCCATATCAGTGTCTTGTCCAAGTTGTGGTTTGTTGGCCAAAGTCAAGACCACTTCTTGTCCATCGACATTGATTATGAAGCTTTCCATGGTAAATGGGTCGCGCTTGACTGGGATCACTAAGTTTGTTGTACCAAAGCTAAGGCTTAGTTGATTTAGAGGAAAAAGGTTAGGTAATACATTGGATGTATTGGCATATATAAGATATATGTTTCGGACTTGGATGTCCCCCTATCGGATCTAGGAATTGGATTGGATCCAATCGATCTTAGAGATCTACCTAGTTAATTATCATACAATTTGTTGGCCAAAGTCAAGATTGTGTGATATTTAACGGGATCCTAGCCTACTAGGAAACACGGTTTCCCGAGTACTCGACAGAGGGTTAGAGGCTCGTCGAAAAATAGTGGGAGACAAGAATTGAATTTGCAATATTCATTCAATTACTCGCCATACGCGCTCAATCACAAATTATTTCGTCGTTAGATTAAATGTTAGTTGGACTAATATTTAATTGTTGTTTTTATAAGCAGTTGGACTGTATTATAGTTGATTATATAATTGGATTATAGTAATCAATATATTTGAATTAATTAATTTCGATTTACAATTGATTTTATAATCGGATTATAGTAATCAATGTAATTGAGGTTAATTAATTTAAATTATATTTGATTGTATAGTTGGACTATAATAATCAATATAATACATAGTACCACAAATCGTTGATTAAATAGTTGGACTATTAGAATCAAGATAAATGAAATATTAGTGTTTAAAACATAATCCTGGGAGAAAATGTATTTAAACGACTATAATTTTCAAATTGGGAATAAAGTTTCAGGATGGTCCTGGAAAATAATAAGTTATTTTATTTGATAAAATAATATATTATGCCTAAGCTCGGAGTTAAGCAAATAAGTGGAACATGATATTTGGAATATTCATGTAATGAAAACTTTAGCGCTTAATCCATTATACTTGTCAAGTATACTCCTTAATTTCTGAATCAGAACTAAGGATTATATCCTTAAAGTATGATAATGAAATTGAAGAATTTTAATGGATCTATTTTAGATCTTTGAAATACTAAAATTGTAATAAATAATTATTGGAGAATTAATGACTAATCTCAAGGAGATAAAGTCAAAGTTTGCAATAAGGCAAGTAGCGCAAGGCGCACCTTACTTCGATATTCCAGAAACACGAGGCTTGGCCAAAGGCTTCTAGAATGTTGAAAAGGGCAAAGGCAAAATCATTATAATCTTCTGGGAAGATAAATGAAATATCCAGAATGTCTGCCTAAATGTGGCAAACGGGATCGCGGAAGCGTGACTGCCGTTAGGACAAAGCAGACATGAAGGAATTGAAGGCGAGCATGGCTCTGATGTCAAATATGATTGTCATAATTATGTTCACAACTATTATTGAAATTGGATTTTAAATACTTAGTGTGATACATAAAATATATGTATTGATATTAAGAATCTGCTATGAGCAGGATACTGACCTCAATTAAGATTATATCTACGAATTATAAACGGGACGAAAGTCGCTATTTTAACCGTAGATACCTGAATTTAGGAACTACCCTCAGGTATGTACTTAAATTAGGAAACTGTTATAATGTAACTAGTTTGACTAGAAACATTATCTCTATATCGCGTATAACCCGCTGCGGGTGTACCTTTATATTCTAGAACACTGAAGTGTTTTATTATATAAAGGTGATATTGAGATAAACGTATTAGATGTGAATAACGGAATTTATATTTTGAATATAAATAAATCTCAAATATATAACATGACAAACAAATAGCTCAAACTGATTTGATGAAAAGAAACTAATTGTGGCATAATTGTCAGGGACACTATCAAACAAGATTCGTATATCCACACTTTTGAAGAGTGGGTACTTGGACTGTTTTGATTCCATTCAAATAAAGTCTACGAATCTAGTTTATTGGGCAAAGTGCCTAAAACACTATTTACTTGGTAAAAGTGTAAATGCCACCGATCTGATAGCCCTAGTTCATAGTGAAGCAAGTGGGCCCATGTCTAGCTAGGCTAGATGTGGATATGAATATTTCGTGACCTGTACGGATGTGGCATCGCGTTATGGTTATGTGTTTCTTTTGAAGAACACAAATCAGTTCACAGTTTCGACATGAAATAGATATACAGATCGGCTATAGTATTATACCATCACGGTGAGACCGTAATGGAAAATACTTAAGCAATAATCTTCTCATAAATTTGAAAGAGTATAGTAATCTTTCAAATGAGGACTCCTCCCGGAACACGTCAGTATGACGATGTGTCCGACAGGATTAACCAAATTTTGTTAGACATGATAAGGTTAATCACGAGTCGCTCTGATCTACCATTTCCTTCAACGGATACGCTAAACAGTGCAGAACTTATTTTGAATAAGGTTCCATAATAATCTGTTTGACAAATATCATATTAGATATGAACGGGAAAGAAACTGGGTTTCAAATTCCTGAATATTTGGGAATGTCAGGCATATGTTTGATTAATGCCGACCCGACCACTAAGAGCCAAACAGTAAGAGGCCAAGCACTTGATGATAGGTGACCGACCACTTGAGATCGGATGACCGGGCATTATCAGATCGACAGCAGCATTCTCAGTTCAAAGGACTATCATGACCGACCTCATGAAGACCGACCAGATAGCAAGATATGCTCCAGAGATGACACCATATTCTTGCGGATAAGATGACAAGTTATCCTATTTTCATGGGGAAAACTGGTGAGTCAGAGTCCTAGTAGGATAAAGAAAGCAAAGGTAGTTTTGATTAGGAATCCTTATGGGAAAAGGGAATAGTTTTGACTATGAATCCTTATGGGAAAGAGAAATTGTCTCAACTAGGAAATTCTTGTAGGAGAAGGAATCTGATTTCTACACTATTATAAATAGGAGGGGAAAGTGTAAGTAAAGCAAGGATCAGAATCATTAAGATCAAACTTGTAAAAAACAAGAAACAGAGCTGAGAAGCGTGTTTGAG